>LGRX02018932.1:0-28124 GCA_001247695.2 Cymbomonas tetramitiformis | reverse complement strand
GAGATCGATATGCCCAGCTCAATAGGCTTCCCAAATCAGAGATCGATGTACCCAGCTCAATAGGCCTCCCAAATCAGAGATCGATGTGCCCAGCTCATTAGGCCTTGCAAATCAGAGATGAAGATGCCCAGCTCAATAGGCCTCGCAAATCAGGGATGAAAACGCCTGGGGCTGGGTGGAGATGTGCGGCACTGTTCGAGGAGATTGGCAAGAGGGGCGTCATAGGTGACTCACCTCGGCAAAAGCGTGCTCATGCGGCGGACAGAGAAAGCCCTGCTTGCAAACGCGGCGCAAGGGCAGCAACCGCACGCGCATCACGAGTCAGCCCTCTTGCGGCTCTGGTGACACATGCAGAAGCAGGACCAGTGCTGCTGATCCGAGCGCCAGGGAGTGAGTTCTCCTCACAAGGAGAGCTCTCTCGCAGAGGAAATGGGCAGGCTGTAAAGGGGAACTCGGATGTTGGTCCTGAGCCAACAAGAGGGTGCAGGGAATAGACAGGAGGAGACGTGAAGCGCCGACGCGGGGGGAGCTAGAAGCTAGGGGCGGGACAGGAGGAGACGTGAAGTGCGGACGCGGGGGGAGCTAGAGGCTAGGCGGGACAGACCGTGCAGCCGTCACGCACGGTCTCTACTGGCCCCCCGCTATCACACGCAATGACCCCGCGGCCCGCAGCCATCGCCTCCAGTGGCACAATGCCGAAGTGCTCGTCCTGTGACGCCCGCACCCGGCTCAACTTCCCATGCCTGCAGCAAGCAAGGCGCACTCACCTCATGTGGCGGGGCCACGTGCCACGTGTGGCGGCAGCAGGGCCACGTGGCGTGTGCGGCGGCAACAGGACCATGCGGCGTGTGTGGCGGCAACAGGACCATGTGGCGTGTGTGGCGGCAACAGGACCATGTGGCGTGTGCGGCGGCGACAGGACCATGTGGCGTGTGTGGCGGCAACAGGACCATGTGGCGTGCAGCGGCGGCGAGGCTAGGACCATGTGGCGCAGCGGCGGCAACAGGAACATCTGAACATGTGGCGTGTGCGCGCGGCAACAGGACCATGTGGCGGTGTGTCGGCAACAGGAACATCTGAACATGTGGTTGTGCGGCGGCAACAGGAACATCTGAACATGTGGCGTGTGCGGCGGCAACAGGAACATGTGAACATGTGGCTGTGTGGCGGCAACAGGAACATGTGAACATGTGGCGTGGTGGTGGCAAACAAGGCGTTGTGGCGGCGGCAGCGGGAACATGTGGCGGTATGGCGTCTACGGGAACATGTGGCGCGTGTGGCGGCAGCAGGAAGGAACATGTGGCGCGTGTGGCGGCAGCGGGAACATGTATTGAGCACTTCTTGATGGTACCCACGAGAGGTGATGCTCCCATGGTTCTCACAGAAAAGCGTGCTGGTGTCGGTAGGATTAAGGGAGGAGGGAGGGCGACGACTGCCAAGGAGAGATACCATGAGATGCCAATCTGATTGGAAAGGGGATCATTTGCACAGGCAAACAATGCTGTGGACAGGGCAGGGGCCTCAGGGTAGGGCCTCAGGGTGGGGGGCTCAGGGTAGGGGCCTTGGTGAGGGCAGGCGCCTGAGGGGTGTACAGCACAGCAACGCAGCGGGCGAGGAGGGCATTTCGTTGTCGTAGGCTGAACGAGGGCACAAACGTGACACAGCTGGAAATTTTCAACTGCGCAGCAGTCGCCTGCGTCGCCTCCGTCCCTCCCTACTAACCTTCAAAACAGGATCTCAAGAAACACTGCGCAGCCCTCGTATTGCATCACCAGACGCATCGCAACTCCCTGCATCTCCCCCTAATCCTAAATACCTCTCACGGGCTGCGTCGTACTTGACGCACGTGGCCACTCTTAATCCACAGTAACATCCACTGCGGCTGCTGACTCAGCTCTTCTGATCACTTTGCACTCTCTTCTCTTCCAGCTGGCGGAGGAGGGTTCATACAGCGCGGTCACACCTTGAGCTCTTCTAGGTATTCCACGTTCTCCCTCAAGCGTTGATCGTATCCCCCTGGCACTTCCCATAAATCACAGCTCAGTGGAGGTGCGTCACAGTACCGGCAACGACGAGGCGCAGAGGCTTCTGAGGTCCCCCCTGTGGCGCGTGCGTGGAGGTGCGTCACAGTACCGGCAACGACGAGGTGCAAAGGCTTATGAGGTCCCCCTGTGGCGCGTGGAGGTGCGTCACTCCGGCAACGACGAGGTGCAAAGGCTCTGAGGTCCTGTGGCGCGTGCGGGGAGGTGCGTCACAGTACCGGCAACGACGAGGTGCAGAGGTGCAGTGCGCGGTGCACGGCTGCGGAGCTCCGCAAAGGCACCGAGGGCGAGGCCGAGGCCCTTCTTCCTCTCGAAGCGGTTGATGGACAAGAACATTTGCCTGGCGCATGCCTCCCCCCAGAGAGCTCCGCCTGACTTTAGCTTGATCCAGCGCACAACTCGGCGCTTCTGGGGTCACCGTGTTATCTAAGGTCACCGCATAAGCGTGCCGTGGGCCCTTATCCTGGGGTCACCGCATAAGCGTGTCGTGATTCCTTAACCTCGGGGTCACCGCATAAGCATGCCGCAAGTCCTTAACCTGGGGTCATCGCATAATCGTGCCGTGATTCCTTATCCTGGGGTCACCGCATAAGCGTGCCGCGAGTCCTTAACCTGGGCTCACCGCATAAGCGTGCCGTGACTCCTTAAACTAGAGTCACCGCATAAGCGTGTCGTGGGCCCTTAACCTGGGGTCACCGCATAATCGTGCCGTGATTCCTTAACCTGGGGTCACCGCATAAGCGTGCCGTGGGCCCTTAACCTGGGCTCACCGCATAAGCGTACCGTGACTCCTTAAACTAGAGTCACCGCATAAGCGTGTCGTGGGCCCTTAACCTGGGGTCACCGCATAATCGTGCCGTGATTCCTTAACCTGGGGTCACCGCATAAGCATGCCGCGGGTCCTTAACCTGGGGTCACCGCATAAGCATGCCGTGGGTCGCTCACGGAAATGGGCTCTCTGATAGGCCGTCTGATCGCTCACGGAAATGGGCTCTCTGAAAGGCCGTCTGATCGCTCAATGAAATGGCTCTCTGGAGGCCGTCTGATCGCTCACGGAAATGGGCTCTCTGAAAGGCCGCCTGATCGCCTCACGGAAATGGGCTCTGAAAGGCCGCCTGATCGCCACGGAAATGGGCTCTCTGAAAGGCCGCTCTGACGCTCACGGAAATGGGCTCTCTGAAAGGTCAGTTTGATCGCCACGGAAATGGGCTCTCTGAAAGGCCGTCTGATCGCTCACGGAAATGGGCTCTGAAAAAGGCCTTCTGATCGCTCACGGGAAATGGGCTCTCTGAAAGCAAAGGCCGTCTGATCGCTCACGGAAATGGGGTCTCTGAAAGCAAAGTGTATATCACGGGGGAAAGGCCTCAGAGTAAGTCGGGTGATCAGGAGGGCTCCCGGCAGGCAGACTGGCCTTGCTTACCTTCCCCGCACAACGTATTCCCACACCATGCTCAACACTGCAGCACTGCCTCACACCTCGGCATTAAGTTTGCTTTCTATGAGGTGCGGCTCTCTCGACTCGCCCACCCGAGCCGAGCGCTACGCCATCAGTTTGCAGCACGTCCACCCAGAGGCAACCCTTGCTCCGCCTCACAATCCGATTCCCTTCCCCCCCTAGAGACGTTGCAGCAGGCACGCACTTGAAGGTATACGAGGGAGGGAGTGAGAGAGCGCCTCGAGGGACGTACGCATTGGACGGTACATTGTTGATGCCACTAGCAATCAACTCATCTGTCCATTGCCACACCCCAGATTGCGCCCACCAACGACCCGCGCTTTCAGCCACGGACTTCAGCGTAAGCCAACTGATGCGTCGCTGCGAGCTCCCACATCCGTCTGCTCTGGGGAAGGGTGTGGCAGCGGGGCAGGGCCTCTCTCCGGGGCGGCGCCTTGGTGTCCAGGGGGGGCAGGTAGTGGGAAGGCGAGGAGCAAATGGAGTGCTAGGCGCGGGGCAGGTGGGAAGGCGAGAGGAAATGAGCATGTTGTATGGGCAGGGAGTGGAAGGCGAGGAGCAAATGGGATATTGTGGCGGGGCAGGTAGTGGGAAGGCGAGGAGCAAATGGAGTGCCAGGCCGGGCAGGTAGTGGGAAGGCGAGGAGCAAATGAAGTGCCAGGGGGGCAGGGAGTGGGAAGGCGCGAGGAGCAAATGGAGTGCTAGGGGCAGATAGCGGAGGGCGAGGAGGAATGGAGTGCTGAGGGGGCAGGTAGCGGGAAAGCGAGGAGCAAATGGAGTGCCAGGGGAAGGTAAAGGAAAGCGGGGAGCAAATGGAGTGCTAGGGGGGCAGGTAGCGGGAAAGCGAGGAGCAAAATGGAGTGCTAGGGGGTAGGTAGCGGGAAGGCGAGGAGGAAGGCGGGAGTGCTAGGGGGGCAGATAGCGGGGAGGGGCGAGGGAGGAAATGGAGTGCTAGGGGGGCAGGTAGCGGGAAGGCGAGGAGGAAGTGGAGTGCTAGGGGGGCAGATAGCGGGAGGGGCGTAGGAGGAATGGAGTGCTAGGGGGGCAGGTAGTGGGAAGGCGAGGAGCACTGGAGGCCAGGGGGGCAGGTAGTGGGAAGGCGAGGAGGAAGTGAGTGCTAGGGGGGCAGATAGCGGGGAAGGCGAGGAGGAAGGAGGTTAGGGGGCAGGTAGCGGGAAAGCGAGGAGCAATGGAGTGCCAGGGGGAAGGTAGCGTGGGAAAGGGGAGCAATGGAGGCTAGGGGGGGCAGGTAGGTGGAAGGCGAGGAGGAAGTGGAGTGCCAGGGGGCAGGTAGCCGGGAAGGCGAGGAGGAATGGAGTGCCAGGGGGGCAGGTAGTGGAAGGCGAGGGACACCGAGTGCCAGGGGGCAGGTAGTGGGAGGGCGAGGAGGAAGTGGAGTGCTAGGGGGAGCTGGTAGCGGGAGGGCGAGGAGCTCCCACCTAGGACCTGGTTGGACGAGGCAAGCCGCACGGAAGGCACGTGTGCAAAGTGTGAAGGATCGACAGCCGGATTGAGCACGCCAGGGCGCACGTGGCGCAGCAGCGTGAGGAATGTGCCGCGGAACTTCTTCTTTGTGAATTCACTGTTGACCAGTACCACATCCGCAGCGCCTGCCTCCCACCTTTCCCTTCACCTCTCCAGCAAGGTCCTCCGCCGTGTCCAGACCTCCAGCAAGCTCATCGCTACGGTGGACGAAAGCGTCTCCGAACGGTGAGACAGGCTGACCGACCCCGCACTTTCGATACGTTTTCCCCGTTGATCCTTTGCCTTGTCCAGACCTCCGCAAGGTTGCCACGTCGGTAGAGGAATGCATCTCCGAAGGGTGCAACAACCGGCCGCATCTCGCACCCATGCACTCTCCCAGTTGATTTCTGTATATATCTCAAAGGAAAAGGGCTTCAAAGAGAGCCAAGGAAGTTGAGAACCGCTTTCTTCCACCGGCTGTGGCTTCAATACAGAGAGCAGAACCGTCTGAAAGCTGGCGAGGAGCGTTCCTTCCACCGGTTGTGGCTTCAATACAGAGAGCAGAACCGTCTGAAAGCTGGCGAGGAGTGTTCCTTCCACCAGTTGTGGCTTCAACACGGAGAGCAGAACCGTCTGAAAGCTGGCGAGGAGCGTTCCGTCGCTGTCCTTTCGCGCACTGCAAATCAGCGCACGATCCTCGCCTTGCAGCGGGAGCTCGATCGCCCGTTCAGCAGTTCGGCGTATGCATCGAACCGACTGCTGGACGGGTGGTCGGATACACTGCGAAGTACGAGCGCTTTGAGGCGCACCTGTCGAGCGCTCTTCCAGCCAGTCGATGGGCGCTCTGTAAAGCGCTTTCAACCAGGATCCATGCTTCGCCAGGAGCAAATCCGGATAGTGGCAGTAAAATATTATCTGTTGCAAGCCCTAATCGTGAGTGTTTTCAAAAGCGATCGAGTCACAAACACACTAGCAGAACGGGCGCCTTCTTCAGGCCCTTGCGCGACCCCATCAGAGCAAGTGGAAGCGGCTTGCAACACCCAGGTTGCGATTCGACGTGCTAGGCAGTTAGCGGCACATGGGCGAAACGCCGTCTCACTTCTGGATGGAGAGGCAAGGTCCGTGGAAGGGCGGACGGTGAAATCATTTGCGGGGAAGTGGGTGAAAACCTTGGCCGCTGAAAACATGCGGAATATCAATATGGGAGCTGAAACCTGACACGTGCAGTCCAGTGAACAACGATGGGTGGTTAGTTTGAGCAACATCATTTGGAAAATCCAGCTTGTATCACACACGGAAATGGACTGCAGGCAGGTTCGGCTGGTTGGTTGTCCTTCACCCAAGAGTATTAAACACCGATATCCAGCCACAGATGAAAAAGGAAATCAAACAAAACTTTGGGGGAAAAGCGACCACGCGCTAAACCGCAAGGTCAAATTGGGAAGTCGGCGTGTATACGCAGTCAAAGTATTGGGACCCATGCCTAGACAGAGATGAATGAACAAGCTACCTGATCGATTAGGAGGACTGTTGGGAAAGGCCGGCAGTAAATGAGCATCATCAAGGCGGCGAAGCAGCAGCGCAAGTATGCGAATACGGCATGCCCCTTCCCGCAGACTTGCCGTGGAATCCAGTTGCCACTCACGCGCACCCAGGTTGCCCGTTCGAACGCACCTGAAGGAGAGATAACGCTTCCTTCAAGGTCTGAAAGGTTGCTTGCGTGACGAGCAGCAGCAAGCAGCAGCCTTACGATTCTGATCAAGAGAAGTCTATTGCGAAAGGCTGCTCTGCTTGATTGCCAACAGCGTGCAGCAGCGGCAACTATATTTTTGTAGCAGCCCACTTGTTTGTTGTCTGCCAGTATGAATTCGCTTCAAGCATAGATACTTGATCAATTCGGTCTTACTCGAATTGACTAAATAGCAAGCCGGCAGCGGGTGAAACAGACCTGAGCGCTGGATCCGAGTCTCCTCAAAGCATCGATTCACGTCGTGGAAAGTCGTGTACAGCTGCACCTCGTGTCCGCAGTTCTGAAGATATTCGTGAAACGTACACGCGAAGTGTTATATCTCGATCTCTGATACTCTCGAAATCAAGGAAGCTTTCTCATTTTCTGGGGGAGATGTTCGAAAGCGCGAAACCTCCAAGCATACCTTGAGTTCCACTGCGCAGTCCACGATTAAACGCTCGGCGCCACCTGGATGCAAGGAACAGCTGTGCTCTTGTTCAGCGTCACGCAAGTTAACGCAAAAAGAAATCTTTAAGCTCGAGGGGTGTTTCCACTTGCTTCAACTTCCTGAAATGCGAAGGTCACCTAAGCCAAGATCTGGATGCAAAATCGCAACCTTCTCTCGTTGAATCTGTGTGCCACGCTCTTTCTTCCCTGCAGACGACATCGTACTGAGGTATGAGATGGGGCGACTGTTTTTTCGGTTCCGCAAGCTAGCTTTTAAGAAATAATCATACGCAAACAGTGATACTGCAGTTGATTTTTCGACGCTCGCACATCACACAGCTGAGGAGCTGCAGCCTTTCTCACTTCCACTGTCCGCTACAATCACTGTTGTTACTGTTGCTGTTGTTACTCTGGCTGAGACCAGAGCCTTCGGATGCGATTTTTTCAACTTTTTAAGGACTTTTTTCTGTATTTGACCGGATAAAAAAGGTAGAGAAATTCAGCCCAAACACGAAAAGAACCAGAATTTAGAGTACTTGTAGGGAAAAAAATCGCGTCCGGAGCTGTGGTCTCACGTCAGCCAGAGTTTAGTTCTGACGTGAGTGAACGTTTACTTCTAACTTTAACAAACAGCTCTGACCGACGGATCGCCGAAACAGAACTCATACAAACCTGAACTCATGGCGGAACAGCACAAAGAACGTGTCAACATGAATGTGTCAAGCCTCTCTAAAAAGTTGTTGGAGGTAAGAGGTTGTTGCTGGTTTGGTTTAGTAATAAGGCCCACGTCGAATTCCCTCGTGTCTGTGTGGTTGGAGTTCTTCGCACTGCTCCAGGTCTTCTTTTTACGATCTTATTACATATTCCGCTCGTGGCTTTCAGGGGTGGACATTGCTATCTGAGTCTTGTCCAAACTCTTCTTGCAACGTCCCTCTCGTGCGGAATAAAGCCCAAACCGAGGTATTTTTTCTGCCGAGTTCGGTTTTACTCTACATTGAGAAGTTTGTCACAACAGCCCTTTTCGCGAAGTTGAAAGTACTGGTTAAGACGTGTGCATAGTATGGCACAGGTTTTCTGCGTGAGTTGCGAGCAGACTTTTGATAGCTCTATCGTCCAACCGGGGACCCCCAAGCGCTCCGTATACGACGAGCAGTCCTCCGTGGCGCCCGTGGTACATAATTCGAAGACCCCCTGTTCTCTGACATTCACGCGCTTCGCCGCCGCGGCTCAGTTTTATGCCTGTTAGCTTTCCCATAAGCGTTGGACTTCGACCTTTCCACTCCGCACGAGTTGTTTCTGGTGTAAGGGATGAAAAAAATGCCTATTACCCAAGGTTTTAATGTTCAAAAGCTTTCCTTTCGGAGGCCAACTTCTCCTCAACAACGCAGAAGTCCGTAGTGCACCACTGGCTATCATACCTGTAGCGTAGCCGAGTTTAAGCTGATCGGTTGCACTTGCCTTGGAATATGTCGCCGCAGTCAGTGGCTTGAGTCCTTCCGCTTCGGGCTTAAGGGCGGATGGAACCGTCAACGCATCCGCCTGGCCTTACTTTCATACTTTTATCGAGGCTGCCTTCCAGGAACTGCAGCGCCGCGCTTTTGTTGCTTCGTGGCTGCAGTGAAAAGACTCTTTGACACGTTCTTATCCACTGCATGCTGTCTCTTCACACCTATGCGTCTTCCCCATCTCCCGAAGGTTTCTTCATCCACGTTGACACGCACGAGCGATATACTACAAACCTTTGTGAACTGAAAGGGGATCTTTACACTCGATGCCTTGCGACGCACGAGCAAAAACCTTTGAAAGCGCAGTTTCTGTTCGCGTTTTGAAAACACGCTTTTGCTATCTTTTTGTGACAATGTGCCTGTCACTTGCAGCCGATGGATCACACACCGGGACCTGTCACACGCTCTCCTTTGACCACTGCGACCGAGGCTACCGTGCAGCCTCCGCGCGACTTCACGGCCACGGCCGAGCGGTATTTAACACCGCTAGGAACGCCGGCAGCCGCCCCAGTGCCAGCCCCATCTTCAGCCCCGCCAACGGCACCTAGCCCTGGGTGAGTGCGCGACCTTTGTCCCCTTCGTGCAAGCTCCGCCACCTAGCTCTGGGTGATTATGCACGCGCTTGAGCTGCCGTTATGCTTTTCAAAAGTTACTTAGTAACAGCAGCGACGTAGCTGCTGTTACTTAGCAACTGTGGAAATCGTCCGTGCCACTCCTTGTTATTTGTTCTGGAGTGACCCAGTCGCCAGGTTATCTGGCTCGTGCCGTGGGCTGAGCTGCAAACTCGTAGCTTGCATCTCGTAGCTTGCATTCGGTCTCGATCGGTGATAAGCCGCGCTTGTCGGGGGATGGATTGCAGGCGCGGCGCAGATCGACAGAGCAAATCGGACAAACAAAGCTCTCTACTCGCTGAGAAACTGCTGCAGGTGCTGTGCCCCGATCTCAAGGTCCATCTGCTTTCGTGGTTGTCAACCGCGAGAGTGTTGTTGGAATTGCTCGATGTCTGTCGAAAGCAGCTTCTGCCGCCCTGTTCACTGCCCACGCCAGCGCGTCTCTTGTCCCTAAGCGCGCTCCCGGGTCGTTGGTCCAGGGATGGACTTTGCTGAATGAGTACTGCCAGATGGAGTCATGCCTCGCACCCCTCGTCCGCAGCCGTGACAAACGCAAGTACTGCGTTTCCTGCGGCATGTATGTGGTGAGTGGCAGCGGCCCTGCTCCGATCCCCAGCAGCGCAGTAACTCACCCGCTCGCAGTTGCCCACATGATTAGACGACGGTTCCAGCCGCGTGGAAGCAAAATGCTTGGCGCACCTGCCATGTGCGCGGAGCGCTCGCCGCTGAGTTTCCCCTGCGCTCTGTGGGAGGGTTGATCTAAGCCTGACTTTCGCGAGGGAGCTATACCGCCCTGCAGGTCTCTGAAGCGGAGGCTCCCCAGGCCGTCGCAACTAATCCTGCTCCTTCGCCTCTGCCAGGTTGAACACTCCCACCTCTGGCTTCGAGCCATCCTTTGAGCGCTCCGTTTGAACACAGCCCACGGATCCTTGCATCCGCCTCCCAGCCCTTGCGGCTTCTTGCTGGGTTTGAACGCTCGGGGAACGTGAGGCTTGACCTGTTGCGGCCATCTTCCGCGCATCGGAGCAGCTTGGAACACTCTATCTGGGTGTGCTGCGGCGAGCCCGTCTTGTGTGAGAGGGACAAACCCTGCCTGGTCGGCTTTTCCGCGCTGACGTAGGCCGGCCTCGTGTGGGAGACGTGCGCTGATCCCGGTACGCTAAGCGTAGGCACACAGGGTGAGGGTCGTACGTGAAGCTAGTGGCGTGTGCGCTGTCGGTTGCAGTTGCAGATGCAGCTGCTCAGAACTTTGCCCCGACCTTCAATTATGTCCCGTCTGCCGCGTCCTCTGCACCCGTCGCCCCCCACACAACTGCAGCAGCTGCACCTCCACTGTCAATGGTACCGGCTCCGCTCCCCGCTTCCCGTCGAGGATACCCACTCACGTGGCGCAGGCAGGGATCGTGTCTTGATCCCTGTTGCCAAGAGTTCCCGCTTGCGCGCATACGACTGCAAGGCAAGAGGTGTCCGGCCGGGCGAGGACATATCTCGCGGTGCTCTCGGAGGGTTATCGTCAACCTTGAAGACTGACCGGAAGCCCCATTCTGATTGGGCTCGGGTGCCGGAGTGTCGCCGGGCCACTACGAAGGAACAGAGGGTTACCAGCAACTACTAAGTTGCCTTATATGCCGCTTGGAGCTGGAAGGTTGCCGCAAAGCTCATCTTGTCGAAAGGCCTACTAGTTCCCAAGTGGCTCGCTGTGAGCTTTCCGCAGTTAGTTGCATCATTTTGCCAAAGTGGAATATGTTTCTATATGTTGCTATTTCAATCCGATCTTTATTGGTTGGCGATACCCATGGCTATGGATGACGAAAACGTGCAGTGAATAAGGTCATCAGTTTGAATTTGAAGATTGAAATAAAATCCATCGAGGCAACGGGTTTGCCTGCCCATTCCGAAACCCGACCTTTCGCTTACTTCAGAACCTTCGGCGAATCTACGATGTGACTTTTGGACCAGCATGGAAAGCAGGTCCATGCGGACCATTGGGAGCATGGACATTTTCACCTTCTTCCCTGCTTCAGGGTCAATGCCACTCACATTGAGCCTGTTGTAGGTCGGTGTGCTTGGCCCTGAGCCTTCCGGGCGCGTTTCGCAGGCCGGCGGAGCTTCTTTGGATGCTGTGCGGCTAGGGACCGTTGCTGCTCTTACATCCAAGCTCGACGACTTCCGGGGGGTAAGTTTCGCGGCATATTCTTTGCGGTGTCATTCCACTTAGGGTATCTATCATGGGCTTCCAACTGCTCTGATATCTCCACTATGTCTGCTCATGGGCGTGCAACTTGCTCTTCCAGTAGAGCAAGTTGGAGTATAGCTTTTGATATCTTTGGCATCTCCACACGCAAGTATCCGATTGTTTTTTCGTCTCCAACTTCTTAGCGTCTCTATCTTCTATGGCATTTGTTTGGGCATCTCTGTGTTTTGGTGCACAACTTCTCTGCTGCCTGTTTCCTCTCAGCCTGTTGGCATTCTTTAGTTTCTCAGTGTTTTCAGTGCTTTGAGTAGACTTGCAGCTGCTCTGCTGATCCTATCATCTGAAGGGCTGTTTGGATTCCGACTTTTCGTGGGCACGCCTCTTGTGTAGCGGTGAACAATGTAACATAATGCCTTACCTGACATCGTGGGGCTTTGTGTTTTCCAGATGCTTGTGGCAACCCCTCTGGATGGAACTCATCAGTCTATCAAACACTTACGTGAGATCATTACAGCTATTTCTGAAACCTGCCAATCCTTGAGTGCTGTCAAGGGACTGCAGTAGATTGAAGATCGTTTAATTCGCCTTTAATCTGGAACGGCTATCCGATCACCCCTTGTTGTTGATGAGAGATGGTGGTCGCTGGGAAATGAACATGTGGCACGACTACCACTCCACAGTGTTGTGTAGCTTATGATAGAGTGCTTATCGTGACATTCCATTATTGTGAAGCAATATTGGTGCTGGAGTATGTGCGTGGATCAACTATAACCTGTTCGTTCATTGCACTTTTACATTTTGAAGAATTTGTATTTCTCTTAAATGTGACTAAATCACCCCACGGATACAAATTTAACTGTAGGGGAAGGTTCAAGTTGCATATGGTATCCTGCCGGTGATTGAACATGCAATGTACAAGTATGTATATGTGGGTACATTGCGTATATTTACATATAGCTCATGTCGTACGGCGTAATTCATGTGTAATGAACATCATTTTATGTACCATCTTTGATTTCTCGGATGCGGATTATATTTTTCATTGATTGCAAATTCCGAACGGTCGTTCGATTAAATTGGAATGACATGTAAGCCGTTATCGAAATCACGCCGGTATCTTTCTGGAATCTGCGCGCTTGCGTTCGCGCTACCCAATCACTCAACACTGTGAAAACCTAGTGCAGCAGGGTAAATTAACAAGTATTCGCGATATAACAGATGTAACAACTGTTTTCTAGAAGGTATTATGAAACCTAGGAGGCGTCCCCGCACAGATTCCGTGACTGGAAATAGATCTCGGATTCCCCTCTTCCGTCGTGTGGCGGAAGCGAGAACTGGCATCCACAAAACGGAATTCCCTTCGGTATCCGATGCCGAAGGGAACGCTAAGAAATATAGATAACAACTACTGAAACATATTTCAACGTTGTACGTGAGCATCCGCGTTTCATTTGGTCATTTGGTTCATCCGCTTCGAGCCCCGCGGTGCATCCGGACGAGAACCCTGAGCGCTATCGTTGCACCCACCGTACTGATAGTACATATCGGCGTGATATATTTATGACTGAAGTATTTCGGATAAAAAACCTTCGTTTTGAAAGTAGGTTCATCGGGAGGAAATTTTCTAATTTTCAAACATCATGCGCCAATTTGCACATCAGAAAGGCATGGGCACAGACCCCTATCCTAAGGCTCCCGTTTGCAGGTGGAAATCCTACGAACGAGGCAAAACCATCCCGATATATTGAAACGCCATGAAAAGTTGACCTTAGTTTGACCGAATGTACACATGCATTGTTGGTCATTTTCACACTAAGTCGGTTTCAACTTACCAACTTGTCAGCAAAATATGGAATCTGATGGTGCACATACAGTCTGATATTATTTGGCAGTATCTTCTGACGGCCACGATGTAGCCTTGTCGCGAGTGATCATGACTGTGGTGATTACGGTACATCCCAAACTGGTGTATACGATAAATAGCAGGGATACGTCTACATCGGGGGCCGACATTTGATTTTAATTCACATCGGGGGCCGACATCTCATTTTAATCTACATAGGGATAACGCTAAACAAATAATTATCGATTGATATGGTATTTCCAATATCATAACATCGAGATAGCAACCCTTGCCGGTTGCTGCGGTTGGGTCTCCGAAGGGTGCACAAGGTCGAGCGCCGATGTCCGACGGAGGGCTTGTGCATGCCGTTTTCTTATGATGCATTCCGTTAACTCTCAGCTCATTAAACCATTATATAAGCTATGGATTCTTTCATGGAGGCAGAGATTGTGCCCCCCTTCAGGGGGTTCGGCTGCCTGCCCCTGTGTCACCCCTCGTGTTGTAGTGCCAGGTCCGTTTCCGAAGCCGATGATAAAACACCTATCTGTATTTTATTATCTCATCTTTGACAGTGAACCTCCGTGTGTACCACCGTCCGGCTTCAGTTCCGTTCTAAGTTATATATATCTATATATATATATATATTCCTATACCTTTACATACATACGTATATATACATATATGTATTTCTCAAACTTCATCAGGTTGCAGGTTATAGGATCGCCACTGGTCGGTGGTGCCTCGCGGTTGTTTGCTTTCTCGGATCCCGTTGTTCCAGCGGTCACTTTCGGCGATGAAAGTAGAACACTATTCTAGCGCGTTTGCGTCTGCATCATCGCTGGCTACATTATCCCGAACATGTCCGCCGACCGTACCATGTCTCTTGGCAGCCGTCTTCGGGTTGCCCGCAGTACTAGGGGCAATTCCCCCAGTCCTCCGCCTGCCACACCCTCCAGCCCCGCTGGAGATCAACTTGCCGACCCCATCGTCCCCATGTCGTCGTTGAGCAGCCGCCCGACTCCAGTGTCTCGGGCGGCCACTTCTGCGGAATTCCACGCGGACTCCACCGTGTGAATCTCCACTCCGGTTCGGGCGTCTCAGCGCTCCGAGTTCATCGTCAATGAAGTTGATTATGCCTTCGCCTACGGCGAGGAGCTCTCCAAGCTCTTGAGGTCCCATGGCTTCAAGCCGAACGTCGGCCTCAGCCTGGATGGACCTGACGCCGAGGGCCCGAGGCCGACTTCGCCGTCCTCCTTGGCAACATGTCCCACGTCTTCGGTCCGATTGCCCGCGACGAATTCCTCAAGCTGCTGGAGCTGGATTTCGAGTACGAGATGTATACCACCTCACTCTCAACGAGCTCATCTACGTCGTCCTCCGGACTGTCCTCCGCGGTGTAGCCCTTTCCCTCTACGAGGAGTCTGCGCTGATGGTTCACCCGCAGGATGGGCGCTGCGCGCTGCAGCGCCTCCGCTTCCATGTAGAGGGAATCGGCGACCCGGACACCAAGCGGTTCTGGGTTCGCCTTTGCCAAATCATCATCGACGAGACCGTGGAGCCTGCACCGCAGCTTACGGTGTTCCGCCTTGCGCGGGTAAACACCGCAATCTGCACCCCGATTATTCTGACCGCGACATGGTGGAGGACTTGCACGTCGTGCTTCGTGCGTCCGCGGCCGTCTCCCCCCACGTGGCCCCGCTATATTTGGTGCTGCTGCGGGACCTCAATTCAGGCCGCCGTTTCACCTACGCCTCCTTCGTGCGGAAGATCTCCACCGTCTACCGCGACGAATAAAAGCCTATGGCCCGCTTGTCCTCACCACCCCCTTCTGCAAGTCTGGTGGTGGTGGTGGTGGTGGCCGCCGGCGCGAAAAGCACTTCGGGCTCGGCGATGGCTTTCCGCCGCGAACTCGCCAAGCCAACGGGTGAGTGGAAGCCGTTGCGGAGCGCCCGCTATCTGCGTGGCATGGGAGGGGACCGGGGTCCCCTGCGTCACTTGCTTTCGCCTCTTCGCCGTCACCGACGGCCACCTCAACAGTGACGGCATTTGCCCTTACTCATGCACCGGCGTCATTTGCGCCTGACAAGGCCCCGCCTACCGCCAAGCCTTCCCCCCCAAACCTCCTTTTGCATCTGCCTGGCCTCCGTCGGCAACACCGGCGGCTCATTCCCTACAGTTGGAGCTCCCGCGCAGCAGCCCCCGCCGCAGGTTAATGCGCCACCGCAGGGTTTCCCTACGGCGGCGGCTATGATGAGCGTCCGTGCCCCGTGGATTCCTTCGCCATTCTTCCGGATCACGCCGCCCCCGCCGCGTTCCCGCTGAGTGGTGACGACGATGCGACGGGGCAGCCCGCAGCCCCGACTCTTGCCGCGAGCTCGACGACGAGGAGGACATCTAGCCCGCCTTCCAATCTGGACCCAGGGTCTACATGACTACATCCCGCCTGCGGCCATCAACAATGTTGCAGGCTGCTGGAAGTGACGCCCCGACTGTCATTCCTATAGTTAGGGTGTATGTCTGTCACCGGTCCCGGAACCCTAGACCCCGAACATATAACGGGAAGACTTATTATTCTCACCGGTTATCTATTCTGATTAATTGTCTCACCGAATATACAGTCCAGCTGATATATTCAGCAGGTTTGGTCCCACGCACTCTCAATTTTACACTGCGACTTTGGCCATGGTTGGCTAACTAAGCACCGACGCTTGAGATGGGGTGAGGAACCCGCGTTAGAGAGGTTTTCGGTATGGGCGGTATGGCTCAGTTACGGACGCGCGGTTGATTGGACATGATTGGGGTGCGCGTTATGGCATCTTATTTTCCGTGCAGTATCGTTGGGCTGGATTTTGTTGTTTCTGGTCACTAGTATACCGTCCGGCATTGATCACGTCCTTTCGTCCCACACGACCGCGAAATTATTTGCTGTTTCCCCGATTTATCCTCGACGACCCGCCACGACTCGCAAGCCGTCGCCCAGACCGTTAGCCTCACCTAGCATTATTCACCTCACCCTGTCTTTATAGTCATTTCATCATGGGTACTTCTACGAGATCACACACTGCGGTCGCACGCCGCTCACTAGTTACAATTTTCGACGATGCCGCAGCCAGACATGCAACCGCACCAGCCACTCCTACGGTTGCGACCGGGTGCCCAATCAGCGGGAGCGATGTTCCTCGGCGAGGTCAGGCGTCTGGCGAAGAAGTCCTTCGACGAGCGGGCCGCCAAGCTCGTCATCAAGAAGGTGTACGACGACAAACATGGGCGTTTTGACGGTACGGAGTCGAACGTCAACTCCGTTTTCGACCGTCTGGTTATGGCGCTACGCGACATTTTCGTCATTGAGGAGGACGCGTTTTCTTCTCTGTTCGACCTGGAGGATGCCACCCTGCCCGTCTGCGCTGAAGCGAACATGCCGTTGTTTTCGACACTGGAGTACATCATCGCTCCGGTGTCGCCCGCGGCAGACTGGATGGACTCTTCGGCGGAGGCACACCCGTTTGATGGGAAACGGGTGTTGCTGGAGATCGCCAGGATGCTTCTGGATTCCGGCGGACCCTTTCAGGGCACCGCAGACCTTCTGGCCATCAAGATCACCCAGTTCGACCCGTCGCGGACTATCGCCGCCTTCAACGCCGCTATTCGGTCTGCTCGACAGAAGAGCACCCTCGACGACATGGAGGTCAAGTCCCTGAGTGTACACCAAGTCCCTCGACCCGGTTTTCGTCCATGCCGACGCTCTGGTCGTAATACCGCGCCGCAAGCACCGCCTTCCGCTCCGCAGTCGGTGGTGTCCGACGGGGAGTTGTACCCCGTCAGCGCGTTGCACGCACACGAGCCGCACGTGTCCTTCATGGACAAGTTCGCGGTCAACTTGAACCTCACGGGACCGGAGCCGACCCTTGCGATGCACAGCATGGGGGCCGTTGCGCCCGTGGATTCGGTTTCAGTGGCAACAGACGACTCCGAGGATGACGACGAGGGTCTCCCGCCACCGCGGCAAGCCTTGGGGTGCGGCAGACCGCCGATGGGTTTTGGGTTCTCCGCCCTCACATCTCTCGCGGTCTGCATGCTGTTCTTTGTTTGTGCAACTGCCATGCCTTTCCAAGATCACTCCGCGCAAGCATCATCAGCAACCCCGGAGCACACCGGCGACGAGGTCGGTGGTGCTGGTGTGCTGACGCCCACAACCGTCCCGCCGGCGCTCTATTGGCGGCCGGAGGGGTGGTACCCCAACGACCATGGGAGTCATCTCGGCACCCTTTGGCCGTGGTACCCAGGTCCCTCGCAACCACCTGAAGCGGCTCCGATCGTTACCGTGCCGCCCTCGCCGGGTGGTGCTCCACCGTCGCCGATCTATGTGCCACCCCCCACCCGCCTGGGGCGATTTGGACCTTCTTCATCAATCGAGCACAGGATCCGGCTGGTTGCACCCGGTGCAACTGACTTCTGGAACATCGGCACTTTCTCAACTTTCTCATTTTGCTCTACGCATGATTTGCCAAACAGTGGCACCAACTCTCCTGGGCGCTGTAACAGAGGCACCGGCTCTCCCGGGCACTCTCGACGTGGCTAGAGTTGACGGGATTGGATTAGCCTGCCTCCATATTGTGATGCTGTTGGTTCAGGTTGCCCCAAGATGGGCTTAATTTAGGGTGTTAATTGTTTCTGTATTCTGCATTATGCCTCAATGACTGCTAGTTTCGGGAGTTACCCTGCCAGAAAGGACAGGTTCTCCTGTAGGATGCTTATTTCCACCGAAGCTGAGTAGGTGTTTGTTTCAGTTCCGTGACCACCTAGTTTGCCGGTCACCACCCTAGGTGGTGTGCTGGAAGTGACGCCTTGCCCCTGGCCCATATTTTTCCTAAATTCACCTATATATTTTTTTGAAATTTTTCCAGGAAGCACCTATATTTTTCCTCCCATTTTGAGAAGGCACCTATATTTTTCCTAAATTTTTTTTGCTCTAAAATGAGCATGCGGGCCCCAAACACTCCCAAATTGAGCCGAAAATCTTTCGTGCGCGGAGGTGCGGAGGTGCGGAGGCACGGAACGAAACGCGGTGAGATGAAAGAACGCGGTGGGATGTAATATTGCGGTGAGATGTAATAACGCGGTGCGATGTAATAACGCGGTGGGATGTAATAATGTGGTGAGATGTAATAACGCGGTGGGATGTAATATTGGGGTGAGATGGAATAACGCGGTGGGATGTAATATTGCGGTGAGATGGAATATGATAAGTGATAAGTGAGCAGTAAAACCAAGAGAAAAGGGAAAAGAGAAAGGGGGAAAAAGAAAAGGGAAAAGGGAAAAAAAGAAAGAGAAAAAGGAGGAGAAAAAACAGAGGGGGCGAAGGGGGGAGGGCGTAAGTACGGAGTGTGCGTAGCTTGCGGAGCCCACGACCCCCCTCTGCCGAGAGGCAACGCTCCGCGAAAATCGGTTTCCTAAAACCCTATATCATACTAATAGAAAATATATCCGCAGGGTTTATATCATATCCACCGGATATACAGTATGCTATTAACAGGATATATGATGATATCGACCGGATATACGATATTAATATGATATATGATATGGACGTCTCACGATGTTATCACCTTCACTACATGATCGATCAGTGTGCAAACTGTACAACAAATAAGAAATGACACATAAGAAACAGTAACAGACTCTCAGTCACACGATACCGGTATAGATGAACCTCTGGTTCCAAGCCGGCAGTCGCCTCGTCGTTGTGCTCCGTAAAGTACTCGGTCAAAACATCGGTGATGTGCGCGTCATCTTGACGTTGCTGAACATACTTGTCCTTGGCGAGGGAGTGCTTGGCGCTGGAGACATGGGTCTTCACAGATTGCTTGAGGAGGGACAACTCCTCCTTGCAGCACGAGCAAAATAACTTCCCACCCGAGATGCGCAAACAATGGTTGGGGAACTCCTTCAATCTTTGAGAAGGCTGAATCTTCGGCTCCTTCGTGATGCGGATACCCCCTCCTGCACGCTTTGTGCCACTAGGGGGTTTTTTCCTAATAGTTCTATCTCTTTCATGCGCAGCCAGAGCTGGGCCCTCAGTATTTCCGCTGGCGAGATGAGGACCACGCTTTCGCTTGAACTGGTCGAACGCGTTGGTGAGGGGCTGGGAGCGGGTGCGCTCGTACGCAAGCTCAAGCCTCGTAGGCGCACGCTCATCGTCATGTCGTGTGTCACCCGACGAGAAAGACTGCATATCCAAATGGACTGGGCGGAGAGTTGGAGCTGAGTCTAAATCTGATCCTCCATCGGAAGAAAAATAATCGGCCACGAGCATCTTTTCCTGAGTCCTGAGGTCTTTGGTCTTCCTGGTGTGATCGTGTGAAGGTTTGGAGGCGGAGAAAGAGGTTTAGAGGTTTGAGCAGTCAGATCGCCGATGACAAATCGCAGTTTGGCGGGGTATTCTCAATTTACAGCGCCTATATTTTTCAAAATTTCCCCAGTGTTAAGGGGAAAATGACCGAACGGTGATGATATCGCTTTTAAATTTTCCCTACGAAGCACCTATATTTTTCAAAATTTTGACATTTTTTTGGCCAAAATTCTGACCTATATTTTGAATAAAATTTTTAAAAATTCTGGCCAGGCCCAAGTGACGCCCCGACTGTCATTCCTATAGTTAGGGTGTATGACTGTCACCGGTCCCGGAACCCTAGACCCCGAACATATAACGGGAAGACTGGTTATTCTCACCGGTTATCTATTCTGATTATCTGTCTCACCGAATATACAGTCCAGGTGATATAGTCAGCACAGGCTCCGATCATGCATGTGCACCACCAACTGGTGGTGCACCCTAGAGAGCAATTGACCGCATGCACTAGCCCGCCGATTAGCATTGCATCTTGTTCAGTTGTTCTGGGCCAACGCCCGTGCGGACATCCGCCGCTAGTTGGATTGTGAAAGGTCCCATTGGGCCTGGTAACAATTTGTGTAGCTAGGGTTTGGGTTTGTGTGTGCGCTCCTAGCCTGGTACCTCACCTTCTCTGGTGAGTGGTGTCTGGAGGCAGAGATTTTACCCCCCCTCCCTAGCTTTCAGGGGTTTCGGCTGCCTGTCTCTGTGTCAACCCTCGCGTTGTAGTGCCAAGTCCATTTCCGAAGCCGATAACAAAACACTTATGTATGTATTTTATTATCTCATCTTTGTGTAGTGCGTGTACCACCGTCCGGCTTTAGTTTCGTTATAAGTTGGAGATATATATATTTATTCCTATACCTTTACGTATGCTGGATATGTCACCCTGACTGTCATATTTGTCAGGTGTCATGTCCGGTGTGTCATTCTCGGTGAACCTGCTTGTGTCCTGACTAGGGTATTTATTCCCTTGTATTATCTATTATTGAGTTCGTTCTATCTCGCCGGGAGCGTTCTCCCCGTGGCTGCTGTGCTGTATCCGACAGGTTTTGGTCCCACTTTACGCTTGCGTATTGTGATTTTTAGCGTAAATTTTATTCCGTATTCACTCTATCTTTATTTTGAGCTCAGCCATCTTTCTCGCGGCCTACGGAATCTGATTTTCGCTTTCGCTTGGACGGTCCGGCAGTTATGGGTATTTACGGCTGAGTGGTATCGGCATTCTTATTCGCGCGTTCGCTTACTTTGACGGATCCTTTTTTTCCGCGATGGCTCTCGCAGATATTTTGCCCGATGAGGAGCTTCGAGCTCTTTTGTTTTCTTGCGATGTGAAATTGGAGAAGGTGGATTTCCTGAAACGTGTCCAGCTCATTTCATTGTGCCAAGCCCAGGCTAGAGCTCTCGATCATTTTCGGAGTGCTCCGCAGATTTTACCACAGCCTGATGCAGTTTGCGACCCGGTCATTTTGAGCATTATTATCGTTGTCTCAGAAGGCGCAGCAATTGGTGGTGCTGTATCCGATCGATTTGTTTCTTCAGAAGTCTGTTTCTGTGAGAAGGGCGTTGGAAATGGACCCGTGGATTTAGACACCCGATCTGTTTCTTCGCAGATCACCACTACCAGACCCGCGACTGGGCGTTCCAGTTCGCGCAGGCTCACGCAGCAGGCCCCTCCTGCTCGCATTGAGCGTCACTATTTTCACTCCGTGGATTCCGGATCTCCTATCGTTGAGTCAGAGCAAGATATTCACGCAGTTTTTGACAGTAGTGAGAGTGAAGATGAATCGGGGTACCCACTTGGGTATTACGATGAATCCGGCGACGATTGGGAGGAGACTGGTGGCCGGTTGGCCTATCCGACATTTTCTCCTTCACAGTTGGAACAGCAGCCCGCCCTGGACACAGGGTTCCAGGGCGACTACTATGGTGGAGTTTTAGAAGTTTCAGAAACTGAGTTTTCTCCGCAGCAAAATATTTCTACTGGTAGCGCATCTTTATTCCTTGAGGACGCTGAACCGGTGGACGAAGGTTCCGATTTTCCGCAGGACCACGAGCAGAACGATTACAACGAGTACGACTCTGGTGGTGCTCGTTCTGATTCGCACGACGACCACTACGATTACGAATCTGGTGGTGCTGGCTACGACTCTGATGGCGGGTATTCTTCTGGTTGTTCTTAGTTTCTAAACGGACAGGCAGGGCACTTCTCGTAGATGTTTCGACCACTAGCTGAAGTAGGAAGCTCTTTCCGGTGATTTTCGAGATTTCATTTGACCACTAGCGGGCAGCAGCTCATTTCGGACAGCCCTCATTTATCCCTGGACGCACAGACGCGGGATCGTGGCTACATTTTGTTCTTTGCTAAACCGACAGGCAAGGTTTTCTCGAGATTCATCTATGTCTTACAAGCAGACAAGCGGCATCTTGACTTGCTGCTGACCACTAGCCGGCAGAAATTAGACCTTAGAAATCCCACAGCACGAGTTCTTCCTTAGCGGCCGGTGTATTTGTTGATCTTGTTGTGTGCATCTTGTGATCTTTGCTAGCCACTAGACTTTCACATTCTCATTAGATGTAAACTCTAGTAGCTAGGGTGGTGTCATGCACAAGTTGTAGGTCCATCTCTAATGAGGTGGTGTGCTGGATATGTCACCCTGATTGTCATATTTGGCAGGTGTCATGTCCGGTGTGTCATTCTCGGTGAACCTGCTTGTGTCCTGACTAGGGTATTTATTCCCTTGTATTATCTATTATTGAGTTCGTTCTATCTCGCCGGGAGCGTTCTCCCCGTGGCCGCTGTGCTGTTTCCAACAACGTATATATATATTTCGCACACTTCATCATTCATATCCAAATCTATTCAAAAGCCAATATTTTTTTCAACCTCCTATAATCCTTTCCGATATCGATATCACCGATCGATATCGATATCACAAATGTGCTCGTTGTCATCGTCACATGTCGATAGATATTGATATATGCTTCGGAGTTGTCGACAAATACTGATATTTGTTGAAAAGTTGTCGACAAATATTGATATTCCGATATATCGTAAAAAAATTGTCGACTGATACCGATATCGCCGATATATCTTATCGATACCGGATAGGGTTTGTAACGTTCTGCGGCGGGTCCATAAGTTTCTCCGAGCCTCTTCGATCAACGGTAACGTTGACGCTTGACCCTCGCGTGTCGCAGCTCGCAGGCCGCGCAGCGGCCGCGCTCGGAGAGACTCTGGCGTGAGTAGCCTACCGTACGGCCTATGTATGATGGTTATCACGACCACCTAATTATACAGTAACTAACCTGTAGCCCAAACTTGGAACTAGTTATATTCAATATTGTTGAGGCCATACAACAAAAGAAACTTCTTTAGAAACTTCTCAGGTGAGCATGCATCACCAGCCTGGCTCTTAATAGTCATTTTAAGGAGGTATAGGGCTTGCAGTCGTTTAGTAAGAACGACTGCGTATGCTTTTCTCTCTGTTCTTCTCGCCCCCCCCCCGAATCAGCGTGGGGCAGTCGATAAGATTCCTTTTGAAAATTTCATAAAGCCACGCGTATAAATGATGTTGCAACGTCAGCGATCATCAGTCTCGGCCGCTCAATAAACGCTGCGAATCGATAAGCGCGCGCCCAAGACGTTTTCACTCGGTGATCGAGCCCGGTCCTGCTATCCCAGAACGCTCGCAAGCCGCCCAATTCGACTCGAACTTACAAGATGTGCTTAGTGCGACTTCAGCTGAAATTTAAAGACCGACACACTGCCACATGTCAGCTGAAATTTAAAGAGCGACACATGGTAACTTGAAGGGGAGGGTTGCTTGACGTTCAGCCTCTCAAGTCTGCTACACAGCGCGAAATAAACTCCTCTTCAACATGGAGCGTCCCAAGCTTCTAGCCAGTGGATGCAACGACCAGGGCCAGCTGGGTAACGGCACCATCTTGGAGGTGGAGGGTCCTGGTGCCTCCGAGGTAGGAGCGGTGTCCGAGAGTCCGAGCGTAGTGCACTGGAGGCAGGTATCCACCGGGGGCTGCCACTCTGCCGGAGTTGCTGGCGACGGGGAGTGCTTCACGTGGGGACTGGCAGACCGAGGCCAGCTCGGTCACGGCGATGATGTGACGAACAAGCCTGTTCCAGAGCGCGTCAAAGCCCTCGACGGGCAGTTCATCGATGGTGTGGCGTGCGGCTTCGAGCACACAGTGGCGTTCTCGAACAAAAAAGGTCTGTACGCTTGGGGGTCTAACGAGTTCGGCCAAACTGGCGCTGGCAAGGAGGGTGAGCTTGAGATCAGCAAGCCCAGATTGGTGACTGGCTTGTCCTCGGTGCACGTCTTGCAGGTGAGGTCCGTCTTACGGGGGCTAGTATAGCTAAAACCACTACTCCCGCCCAGACGACGTTGCGCACGCCTGACTTGCAACAGGCCAACTTGTCCTTCGAGCATCCCCACGGCTTTCCGCAAGGCCTCACTTCTCCCTTGCCTCTGCACATCCCCATATCCGATCCGTTCGATCAAAATAGTGGCTGTGCTCGGGGTATTCTCTGGATCAGTCACTCGGTTATTCATGTGCGTGAGCTGCCCATGAAGCCGGTAATTGCAATACATTTGTGCGCTCTTAACGTGTTCGACAGCGAAGGGACAAGAAGCGAGGACATGACTCTCTGCAACACGCATTGCGCAGCCTACGTGGTCTTCACAAAGCGGCTCAGCTTCACCTAGTTTTACGTTTAGAGTGACCACATCGTCTCCGCAGTATACCTGCTTTCTGATAGGCTCAGCATCTTCGCCTCAACGCTCATGGCGTCCACCCCCTGTTGCCATGGTGAGGCAGTGGCGGCGGGGGGCTGCGCAGGTGGCATGCGGGTTCTATCACACGCTCTGCATTACCGCCTCGGTGGAGGTCTACGCCTGGGGCCAGGGTTCGCGTGGGCAGCTCGGCCTAGGCGACTTCTCGGGCAAGCCGTCGCCGGCATTGTTGCAGTCGCTCTGGTGTACGCCGGTGGTCCAGGTAGCCGCCGGAGAGACCCACTCGGCCGCGCTAACCGCCACGGGGCACCTGTTCACGTGGGGCAGCGGCAAGTACGGTCAGCTCGGCCTCCCAGAGGGGCATATGACCAGTATTCCTATCTCCCACCCGGAGCAGAGCATGGAGGCGGAGCCCTTATCGCGAGATGCACCCATGGACGACGTCGGCATGCCCGATGAACGAAATCCGGGCGCCCATGCACGCATGGCCGACCCGCGGCTGGTGCACCTGCTGCTAGGGCTCGGAATCAGCCGAGAGGCGGCGGAGTTCGCCTGCGCCGCCACGGGTAACGCAAGCCCCGAGCTGGCGGTGGAGTTCATATACTCCCATCCCGGCATGGCAGAGCGTGCCGCAGCGGCACCGGCCCCCCAGCAGCCCCCGCGGGAGTCTCGGGAGGAGCTATGGCGTTCGCAGCGGGTGGCGCTGGTGCCGACCCGGGTGCCTTCGGTCGCGCAGGCGGTGCGGGTGGCCACGGGCGCAAACCACACCGTACTGTGCACTCGAGACGGCCGCGTGGTGAGCTTCGGCGAGGGTGGCCGAGGGCAGCTGGGCCACGGGGAGGCGCAGCCGGAGCGAACGCCGCGCGTTGTTGCGGCGCTGCTTGAGCGCGGGGTGCGGGCGGTGGCAGCCGGGCGTGAACACTCCCTGTACCTCACCGAAGACGGGCGCGTGTTCGGGAGCGGTAGCAACGAATGTGGGCAGCTTGCACAGCGCCAGTGCCAAGGGGCAGGGCGCTCGACTGCCCTCCTAACCCCCACACTGTGTGGGATGCTCCCAAGAGAGGTGGGAGGCCTTGATGCAGGGGGCGACTCCAGCCTCTTCCTCGCTGGCGGGGCTCGCCTGCCCCCACGTGCAGAGGGAGCACGGCTGAGCCAGCTGCAAGGGGCCCTGGCCAGGGCGCGCGAGGGGTCAGTGGCTGCGCTGACTCAGCAGGTGGGTGAGATCTTCGCCTCTGCAACAGGTGAGCGACCGCCGTCGTTTCTGGACACTGAGACCTGGCCAGGGAGAAAGGAGCATCGGGCCATGCGCCACCCCAAGACCATATTTTTCATTTATACGATTATCATTTGCCAGCTTCTGATCGATCGATTGATCAGGGCCACTGCGGGCGTGGGTGGACGAGCGATCTGTGCGGAGTGTTCAATCCAAAACTTTCGATGTAGCTTGATCGTTTTAGATGCGTGACCACCCTCACTTAGTTGTGGGAAGCTGCTGAGAAGGAAGCTGCCATCTCATTCACGATCGCCTCGATGCGCCAATCTGCCAAACCCATCCTTGCGTAGCTTTCATGGAAATAGAGAGATTTACTTTGCCTACCCTAAAACCCCAAAACCCTAAAAAAGAAACCCACTAGCTAGTTAGTTGATCTTCATCTACTCTGAGCAAGCTATCGATGACATCTTTCGCCAATGTAATTTGAAAAGCATCCTTTGATCGGATGGGTCGAAATGCAAAAGAACATATGTGCCGAAATCCTCGCATGGAGTTCTCCTAAGCAAACGGTTTATCGATTCCTATCAGGACACACTGAAGTGCCAGCTCTCGATCCAACGGCCTAAATGATTGAGAAACCTCTGAAACTTCTCTGCGGTCCGATTTAGCCAGTGCTTTTGCACTATTGTTGATATGCCATGCCCGAAGAGGTTCTGCGCGCTGCGGGGCTGCCTCACAACTGCCAGCAACTGCCACATGGGCGGCACCCACCCGAGGCCTCTGCTCACGTAACTGTGTGACACTGGTGTCATCGAAGTGCCCCTCAGAAGACACCCGTGGCCACCCACTTAAGAATTACACCCGCTCCAGCAGTACCCACTGCTCATGCAGCGGTCTGCATGTGAGTGCTTTGTCCAAAGAAATGCCCCTTTTCCAGAGGGTGGTACCCCCTAAGCACGATCTAAGAACCCCATCTGCACCAAGTTGCTGGCCAGCTCGGTGGCACCCCTCCGAAGCCCCCTAGCACTGCCTGATGACGACACTGACATCTGCGCCCTAGCGCTGCCTGATGACGACACTGACACCTGCGCGCTAGCGCTGCCTGATGACGACACTGACATCTGCGCCCTAGCGCTGCCTCGTGACGACACTGACATCTGCGCCCTAGCGCTGCCGCGTGACGACACTGCCATCTGCGCCCTAGCGCTGCCTCGTGACGACACTGCCATCTGCGCCCTAGCGCTGCCTGGTGACGACATTGGAGATGGCTGATGACAGGCGCGGTCTCCTGGAGATGGCCGATGACAGGCGCCGTCTCCTGGAGATGGCTGATGACAGGCGCGGTCTCCTGGAGATGGCCGATGACAGGCGCCGTCTCCTGGAGATGGCTGATGACAGGCGCGGTCTCCCTGAAGATGGCTGATGACAGGCACGTCTCCCTCTCCTGGAGATGGCTCAAGCTGACAGGCGCTGGCCCCCCTGGAGGGCGCTGCTGACAGGCGCGTCCCGGAGATGGGCCGCTGACAGGCGCGGTCTCCTGAGATGGCTGATGACACAGGCGCGGTCTCCTGAGATGGCCAAGCGATTCAGGCGCGGTCCTGAGATGGCTACTGACAGGCGCGGTCTCCTGAGATGGCTGATGACAAGCGGTCTCCTGGAGATGGCTGATGACAGGCGCGGTCTCCTGGAGATGGCTGATGACAGGCGCGGTCTCCTGGAGATGGCTGATGGCAGGCGCGGTCTCCTGGAGATGGCTGGCAGTAGTGGAGGTTCCATTCTCTATCGATCGCAGCGGATCGAATGTTCACTTGCTGGTTAGGGTTTTGCACGGGAAGCCCCTGATGCGGGCTGTGGGCTACGGTGCTCGCAGCCATGTGCACCACGTTCCTTCTTCCCGAGTCCCTCGCGCTCGACGGCGCGGTGGTGGACAGCGCATACCGGGGGATACTGCAGGTGGAGGAAGGCGCCCTGGCGCCGGCGCTGTTTCAGGCCACCCGCAGACTGCTGAGGGAGCTGCTGGATCATCAGAGCGTGCTCGGCAACGCGGATACCGCCCGGGTGGTGCTCACAGCCATGCAGAATCCACTGCTGGGCCACAGCACCTTAGGGCCACAGCTCATGCCGGATGCCGTGCGCATGATGGATGCCACGTCGGACGCGGGCAAGGCGCTGCTGGTAGGGTGGATGCGGGAGTACCCCACAGAGGTGCTCGTCACCTGCCTCGTGCGGCCGCTGCAGAAGTTCCTCACGAAGGGGCTGGAGAAGGACAAAGTGCTGACCCCTGAGCTGCAGGTGAGCATCCTCGTGGGTCATGCCGCCACCCTGCAGCCTTGGTCTCTGTCCGCTTCTGGTATTATGCTATCTGCCCATCTGCCACCCGCCATCGTGCGACGTCCCAACGGAGCTCCTAGATGCTGACTGCGTGCTCTATGTTGGATGCTAGGGAATCACATGGCCACGCCTCCCATGACCACGCCTCGAGGG
>LGRX02018930.1:0-12880 GCA_001247695.2 Cymbomonas tetramitiformis | reverse complement strand
CATGGTTAGGTTATCTTAAGTGTGAGCTTCAAGGATTGGAAAAAGATCATGGTAAGTGTATTGAATTCCTGAGCACCGGACCAAAGTCATACAGCCTGAAGTTCGCCGATGAATATTGTATGACCAAGATAAAAGGTTTCTCTTTGAGTACTGAAACCTTAGAACATATCAATCATGATGTTATGAAAAATATGATTCTAAATCAAAGGAACGACCCAGTCAAAATGAGTAACCTTGTTATCAGACATCAATCAAATTCATTAGGATTAGAAGTCAGATCGGAATCCAAGACATTTAATTTCAGTTATGACAAAGGAAACATTGATTGGACGACATGGGACATTTTACCATTGTCATAAAGTGGGGATTGATTTTACTATAATAATGATTTTCTAATTGTGACACACCATTTGTTCCGAACCAGGGCTTAATACTAGAGTAATATAACCTCACATTGGAACACCCTACCATAATAATCGATCTGCATAGTATCCATTGCTACCGACGACATTGCGGTCTTTCTTGTGTCTAATTTTGTACAACCGACGTCGTTCATCGGCATACTCTTTACCCTTAGTGGCCATGTATGTAGGGTAATCAGAAGCACCTCGCTGTCCGACCTGAGCGATCAATTTACCATCCTTGAAAACATCAATCTTTTTGCTTTGATTATTTGATGGGCTGATCTTAACACCGAGTTTCCGTGCTTGACTTTTTGTGTAAGCTTTGATTTGATAAGTCATTGTATACTATATGTAACACTATTATATAGTATGACAAGCAAACCAATATCAGAGAGTAAACTACAAGAGCTATATTTGGATCCCAAGGTGGGTATGAGCGGTGCCAATGCATTCACCAAAAAGCTAAAGGCACGAGGTTATAAAGTCACAGAGTCTCAGGTCAAGGCTGCTATTTCCAAGACTGAGACATCACAAGTTTTATCACAGCCTAAAAGAATATCTCGTAAGGATTATTATCCAACGTACGGACCAGTCGATAAGGTCTCTATACAAGCCGACCTGGCCTTCATACCCAAAGACAAGTCGGTGAACAAAGGATATGCCGTGATTCTGACGGCGATTAACGTTAATACTAACAAAGCGTATGCAATCGCTTTGAAATCCAAAACCGTCAGAGACAAGAACAATAAACGATCGGAGGATGTCGAGGGTATCGTTCCTGCCATGAGACGATTGATAAAGGAAACCAAAATGGATACACTAAGTACCGATTTAGGGAGCGAGTTCACGAAAAGAAAAAGAAAAAGAAAAAACCACGCCCTGTTGGGCGTGTGAGTAAATTAATTTCCCAGGCCCTACTCTGGGCCTAGACAAGTTACCAGATGTGCAGATAAGTAAATTACTTCTCCTATGGCTACGTGTGTGCAGACGAATTGCTAGTTTATCACTAGTTAGCACTAAGATGGGGAAGGATGCTTCTATTACGTGAGCAACAGTTGCACCCACTCCGATCCGGCTGCTGCCTCTTTTGTGTGGGCAAAGGATTCTATTTGTCGATCTGTTTCCGGCAGTTTTGCCCCCCCTGCTTATTTATTAATCGGTGTGCAGAGTCCGACGATGCCGCTGAGGATTTTCTCACTTTCCCCACTGCAGCACGCTGCAAGAGATCCAAGCTATAAAAACCTTTTCAGGAAAAGTGGTTCTCGTGCGCGGCGCTCTTCCCTGTTCTTCTCCACCGGGATGTTAATACCTCATCACACCTTATAGGCTATTGCGAACTTTATCACACCTTATAGGCTATTGTGAACCTTATCACACCTTTTAGGCTATTGTGAACTAGTGTCGATTACTGAGAGAAGGGGGCGTCTTTCGATGCCAGCTGTCGCAGCTAGCTAGGTATGGGACTCCGCAGGATTGACTTATACGTATTTTGCCTCTGAGACCCTGGGCGCTTTTTTGATTTGTCAGGTGGTTTCGAAGCTGTAGGCAGTGGCTCTGAGCGTTTGCGTGTCTGTAGGCGTTTGTGATTCTCCGAAAGGATCCTGTCACCACAGTCGCTTGGGATGGCGACACTGTGTGCCTGTTTTGTTGTTTCCCGATGCGTCCGTAGATTTGCAGTTGCTGTGTCTGCAGTAGCCATGGCTTCAGGTGTAGATTCCGTTGGATTCGTCTTCGCAGGCTGCTCTGTGCCACTATTTACAAATTGTCTCGCCACTCTATTTGCGTTCCGTAATATTTTCCGTCTGACTGTTTTCGCGCTAGGACCCTGCTGAGATGCGGTTCCTAGTGGGGAGTTGTCGCGCCCTCTTTGATTACTTTTCTTCTCTGAGATGATGGCACGTTCTGCTGTGGCTACGAGCAAACTACGAGCGAGTTCACGAACAAACCCGTGCAAGCATTGTTGAAAGAGAAGGGAATCGAACATTACACGTCTCAAAAAGAGGACCACACTCGGCAAGGTAAAATTGAAAGATTCAACAAAACTTTGAAACGAAGATTTAATATCAATGAGGCGAGCACAGGTAGAAACAATTGGGTCGACTATTTGGACTCAATCGTCGAGAACTATAATGAAACGGTAAATCAAGGTAATATAAATGATACCCCTCCTGATGACATGAATAAGAATCGTGTTATTAGAAGTGTCTTGTTGAAACGCAATCAAACTGCCAAACTCTTACAAAAGTTAGACATTAAACCAGGCGATCGAGTGAGATTACGTGTGACTAAGAAGACATTTGATAAAGAGAGTCAAACATGGTCTACGCAGGTGTATAAAGTCCGAAGTAGAAAGGGGTTGTCTTTCGTGATAGAGGACGGTGACGGTGATACCTTAAGCCGACAATACAAACCAAGAGAACTGAAAGAGGTTCAAGGACCTGTTTCCAAACCATCCAAAGAAACTCGTGGGACCAAGACTGACAGTGAAAACAAGCAGGCCGCAAAATCTGAGCGTGCGTTGAAGAAAGAGGGTATAGAAGGCAATACCGCTTCCAAGACACCCAGGAACTATGATGATTATGAAGTTAATGTGTTCATTAGCGATAAGAAATCGTCAAATTATCAAAAGACTTTGAAAGGATATCTTAAGCTCAATCGATCAAGGAAAAGTAAACGTAAGTATCAGTTGATATTCTATGACAAATCGGAAGAGGATGAGTTCGTTGATATACCTGACCCAGAGATTAAACTTTTGAAAAAAAGAAACCGTTAATATATAATGAGAACAATATTGACCGATGAGGTCGGAAGACGCAATTGTATGAATATGATGGGAATTGCCAACGGCTCAAGTTCCGACACTCTGTTTCAAGGATATGGTAAACTTGCTAAAAGCAACTACGTAATGACGATGCCCCCTAAGAACAGTGCTGTGTTCTATAACACTCTTAGAAGAGATTCAGGGATAAATTCCAATGCATTAGTGAGAGATATTCAGGACTATAGCAGTGGTATTAATATAACCATGCCTAATCCTATGATGACAATGAATCCAATGCACACAATGACACAAGACGATATCAATAATCAAGCGTTGGAGCGTATTGCCAAAGACGCTCAAGACCGAAACGCCATGTTCGCAGATGCATCCAAAGAACTAATACCAACCACTCCTGAAGCTGGACCGTCAAGGATTACTGGAAAGGATAGAAATATAAAACTTGCAGTCGCAGAATCATTGGGGTTACGTGAAATGTCGTCGCCGAGAATGTTTGGTAACCAAGCATCCACAAGAGTAACAACAAGGAGTCAGGTACCACGGGGACCACCGGCTCCAATAATGAGTCCTTTATAAAAAAGAATAAGTTACATAACTGGAGCCGATTTAGCACCCAAATCAAAAAGTACTTAATAGTAATGCAAGCACCTTGTAATCAAAGCTATCAGTCCAATGCTTACTGTCGTCCGTCAACCAGTTCTTTTAATAATTCTGTTGATGCCGATAAAGATGAGAAACAAATACATAGTCCGGTTTCGCGTTACAGATCTGACAACAGCAGTAAACCTTTCAAAACTATGGTTACAGTCAAGAGTAAACCAATCATGAAACCTAACGATATTGACAAGTATACACAAAGGGACACCTCTAATTTGCTGAATGCCTTAAGTCAAGACGCCGTAAAATTTCCAAGAACCGCCCTGAACAAAGTCTTTGGTGCTAATATCACGTCTAGGGACAATCCTACACAAACAAGGTATGCACGGGCATCAGATGTCTCTTATGCTTATAGTTATGGTGACCGAGGTCGGTTGAAAAGTATTATGAAAGGACTTCCGGGTTATTACGTAGACCGAAGTTTGTCGGGTAGAAACTCTACAACGTTGGTCAATCCTCAAAGCCAAGACGTTATTATTGCATATCGAGGCTCTGATGCAGAATTTGGAAGTCTGAACACTCTTGCCCAGGACATCTCACGTGAACAAAATGTAGAAGATTGGTATGTAAATCTTTTGACATTGATGAAACAACAACGTAGTACATCAAGATATCAAGAAGCACACCAACGATTTGACGATGTCAAAAGTAAATACGGTGGCTATAAGCTATCGGTCACCGGACACTCTAACGGCGGTGGTCAAAGCAATTACATATCGGAGGTTAACAACGTAGAAGGGCATCATTTCAACCCAGCAATAAATCCTTTGCAAGAACCGATTAACACTCCGACCGAAAAGCAAGTATTATACTCAACTGAAGGTGATCTGATATCCTTGCCGGCACGATTGAAGCCACATCCCAAGAGCAATTATGATATCGTACATATCAATCCAAAGGTAGGTACGGAAAACAATTTGACAAAATTGCATAGCGTGGAACAAATGTACTCAGATGCACCGGAGTCTACGCGAGTCAGTACAGCAAGGTCTCGTTACGGCTTCGCCAACGCCATGACGGGTTCGGCTGTGGGAGGCTACCTTGGATATTACACACCGACTGACACTAACGACGAACGTATCTTTAGGACCACTCAAGATTTATTAGAACCAATATTATTATCAGAAACTCCAAATGTAAACTTCACAGATTTAATGAATGTAATGGGTGTTAAAGAAAGCTTGGGCGAGAAGAATTACATACGTGAAAAATTAGGATTGAGTCCTATAGAACAAAAACCATTAAGTGAAGTGCCGATCTATGATCCAATCACAGAGATGATACGTCAAGTCACGGGTCGTGCTGATCAAGATAGGGAATTGTTCCAAACCGGGGATTAATACTATAGTAATATATCCTCACATTGGAACATCGGTAAACTTTTTATTTATATATAATAAGATGGACCGTCAAGAATTGATACGCTTAGCCAAACTTCAATACCCCGATATTAAAGAAGCTCATGTAGAATTGCTTGTAGATGATTATATCAAACGTCCAGAATTTTACGATGACCTTTGTACTGGAAACATTGAAGAACCAATTCCTTTAGATCGGGATACTGTTGATTCTATAAAAGATAATTGTTATATTAATAAAGATGAGCGTAATTAGCACAAGAACGCTATTCTGGTCTTCCGAAGACAATAGCAATGGAGACGCACGTGTTTTGCAAATGAACATACCCACTCAACTGATAAATTACCGAGCACAAACAAACTTGAGATTAACTTTGAATACTTTCTCTTGTGCAAAGACATGGTATAGTATCAACGAGACCAATGGCATCTTCTATGTGGGTAATACGGGAAATAATACTTTAAAGGAAGTGCAAATACGTTATGCAAATTATACAGAGTTAAGTCAAATTACATCTTTGTTAGAAACTGAATTATTGAAGGCCATCGCTGGAGATATCGCTTCAGTAACCGTCACTTACGATGGCGGAAGCGGAAATGTTCAAAATTTCGAAAACAAATTTCGTATAACATTAACACCAGCTCAGCCCACTATCAAACTCGTAGCATTTAGCGTTAGCGGTGATTTCAACGCAATACCTGGGTCTCCTTTAGACATTGCCTTAAATACCTCAGTTTCCAGAGCAGGCAAATACAACGATTCCGACCAAGTACTCGGTGGCCATGTTAACCGCAGTACGGCAGGTATGAGTACAGTGTCTGAGCTCTTAGACTTGTTTGATTCAAATAATTTATCACCTGAACAAAGAGATTCAATATACCCTTGCAACATTCAAACCAACGACGCCTTGTACCTTAGGGTCACATCGTTACCAACACACAATATTGAATCAACCAATCTTTCTACTTTTACAAATAATAATGAAATGATCAGTTCTGATATCTGGGCGAAAATACTATTGCCTAGTGACATGACGACAGATTTCATAAGATACATAGATCCAAACGACAACTTTGTTATTGAAGTGTCTGGGTCTCAATTTACTTCATTTAGAATCACACTTACAGATTCTGAAGCAAGACTGATCACATTGGCCTCTCCGACCCAAGCATCAGACGGCAGTATTAACTATTCATTAAGCATTAAGGTCGAAGAATTGGCACCTGCTGGTCTCTCAGATATTTTATAATCTTTATAATATATATACAAAAATGAGCCTCCCAATGTCATTGGCCTACGGCTTATCGAAAATGAACTCGTATTCCACCAATTACTTCAGATTAGAAACGACAAATCTCACTAAAGCATCAAGGTATTCAACTATAACTTTGAATCTGCCTGTCAATTCCATCGTTAATATGAAAAGTCTCAGTATGCATTGCAAAGGTTCGTGCAAAACTCCTATAGAATATACGGACACTACAGTTAAAAATTTAATTGTTACGCTTCCCAACGGACTTGAAAAGCTCATCTCTCGCTGTGAGGTGTTCGCAGGAGGGCAGCAATTGACCACTGGTTTTCAAAGTTACAGCACGGTAGCAACCGTTCTCGACACTATCAAAACAACACTCAGTAAAGAAATGACTTATCAACGTGTTCTCAAAAATCAAGAAATCAATGTTGCTGACAATTTCTATGCCGCACCACGTCCATACATCTTGAATACCTGGCTCAGCATATTAGGAGAAGCCGAGCCCAGTTATATCGATACAAGTCTTCTTCCTCCAGTTCAAATCAGATTGTATTTGCACGGGCCTGAGGTGTTAGGAGCGTTTGTCCAAGGTAGTCCACCTGAAGTCGATCTCACGGAAAAAGCCCAACAGACTTTAATATCACAAGGGGACTTTTTATTAGACGACCTTCACTTTACCGTAGAAACAATCACTTTCAGTTCAGGTGTCTACGATGCCGCCGTGGAATCAAAATTGCGTGACGGTTTTTTGGAAATTCCGTATAAGAACTATTTTTCGTTTTTTGAAGGGGCCTCTACGATGGACAAAAGTACGCGATTCTCTTTGAGTTCACAGTGTATTGACAACATATATGCTGTTCAACGCCCAGGGGATTATCGGGATAAACCTTTAGGACTTATCAAATTGGAAAACACCTGTGGTACATCTTACCTCCCGTCTTACTTTAGATTTTCAGCTGGTCATTTAGGTGCTCTACAATTTAACTTGAATAACCTGTTCGTTCCTAACTATCGAGTCGACCCTCTTGCAGCGTTCAATCTACTCTGTGTCGGTAAAGCTGACAACTATGGTACGCTATCGGGTTTTAAGATTAACAGTTATGAAGATTGGCTCAACAATCAGTTCATTCCTATGGTACGTTTGAATCTTCCCTCAGAAATGAATGTCCGCAGCCTAACAGGATTGGATTCTCGGGGTTTGAATAGTTCCTTCTATTTTCAAACTCATGTAGCACAACCAGCTGACGCTTTACAAAGGGTAGATCTGACAGGCAGTAACGAGGTAATGATTATTTGCGAAACGACCGCCGTTCTTCGTATTGGTCAAAACCGTGTAATCGAAACAGTATTTTAAAAAGCGGTTAATAGTATACAAACATGGCTCAACAACCAGGATTGGTTGGGTACAACATGATAAAAGATGTAGGACCGAACGTGGACAAACAAATTCACACCGCGACGATGTTTCAAATGTCAGGTTTTAGACCGGTTATGATGCAACAACTTCCGTGTAAAACAATCAATGACATCACATATCCCCCATTCAGGATAAGCAACGTTCATCCTTTGGCGGGATACAAAAGTTATACTTTAGGGCATGGTGAAAAACTTTCTCAAAAGATGGAAATGTTCCATTTCCCGATGGAGCATCCATTGAATAGTCGATTGTTGCAACCTGTGCCTTTGTTTTTTTCATAGATTAGTATATACAATGTCAGCTTTCGGAAATGAATTGAATGCAACAAAAGTTACGGCAACTGATAGTTTCTATAGTGGTCGATCGATGACAATCGGTCGTGATGGTAGAAATGGTAATATACCTCAAGCAGATACCTTTTTAAATCTACTTGGGTCAAAAGTTCAAATTGATTTTGATGCAAGTCAAAGTGGTGGTCCGGGTATCGCTTTTTTTAACATGGCGGGACTAACTTCTAAGTTCAGAATAGAAAATCTTCCGGTTGTGACTGGAACGATTAATACACCACCAAATGACGATGTAGTCCCGGTTAATGGATTATACGTATACACTGCCAACCCTATCAATAATTCTGGACAAATATTTATGAAACTAACTTCAATACCTCCACCGTAAATTATTAAATACTATATTATATATAATGTCAGCTTTTGGTTCCAATTTAATTGTAACAGAAATTAACGGTAAACCATTTGTAAATGGCACGGCGGGGTCCAACCGATACACTAACGTGCGATACAGTTGTGTGCCAAACTATAGGCAGCGTAGACTCGCCGTTAGAGACGATGCATATCGGTTCGGACATACGCTACCAGAACGATATCAAATTCATAGATACTCAAGACCCATTGAATGAACGAGAACAAATGTCCTTGTTGACAGATGGGTCGCTAAAAGTACACACATCAATCAAATTCAACGACTTCGTGTTGAACAACCCGGTTTCCAAATCACGATTTTCAGCAGGTCTCGATGACCTCGATGCTTCTTTCGAGATTAAAAGCTTAGACCCTGTTGAACAAACACGAGTCTCAATTGGGGAAACCGGTATTAATGAAATTACATGTATGCAAACGACAATCAATATAGAGCCATTCGGCAGTGGTCTATTAATCAACGACGGTCCACTCGTGCTCAACAGCGGTGATATCACATTGACTGCAGGCAAATATCGCGGAGATGGAAGCCTTTTGACAAACTTACCTTCTGGTGCAAATCAGAATCTACAATCGGTCACTGACCAAGGTAGCACGACCACAAATAGTATTAGTGCTTCTGCATTTGTGGGTGATGGGTCAGCGTTAACAAATCTCCCAGTTCAACCTGATACATCTACACTTCAAGATGTGACCACCCGAGGGGCTATAAGCAGTGTTGCCGATGTTTCATACACCGGTACAGGTACAATGGTAGTCAATCAAGAGAAACTTAGTGGGAATAATCTTAGAATTGAAAGTGGTTCTAATGGATTTGGGAAAATTAGCATCGGTGAGCAGACTCAAGGGTTTACCAATGCCGATCACATTGGAGACCGTTCTATCGCAATCGGCCGCAATGCATTATCTATTAACAATACAACAAGTAATGATACGATTGCAATTGGATCTGGGGCAGCCAACAATAATTGCGGTTCATTTGTTGTAGCGATCGGTGACGATAGTGCTCAGGTAAACTGCAAAGACCAAGCAGTTAATATTGGCTATTTCTCCGGGGAATTTGCGTGCGGCGAGAATTCTGTAAACATTGGTGCTCTCGCAGGACAAAATTCTGCTCAGAGTGCCGTAAACACCGATAACACAATCGTTTTAAACGCGAGCGGGGTTGAACTGAATGCCGGTGTCGCAAGTAGTTTTTATATCAGACCTGTCAGGGCCAGTCCCGACCCAGCAAGCGAGTCACAAATGCTCCACTACGATACAGCATCCAACGAGGTACGTTACGGCCCTGTTTCAAGTGGTGGTTGTATACCGAGTTTATCACAAGTTCTTGCTATTGGTAACACAGGCGGCTCAATTCAACTTACTTCTGATTTGGATACAACTGCCATAAGAATCACGAACAGTATTGATTGGGCTTACACAACACCAGACACATCTTCAATAACAACTGATGGTATTCCATTAACCCAACTCACAAGTTCTTATAGGAAGACTACATCACCAAACACATTCACAGGCCAAGTATATACGATGGTAAACACAACAGCTTCTACAATAACATCAGGAACTGTTCTTTCTTTTGACGATGTAAGCACTAACATTAATGCTTGGTGTCAAGCCATATGCCGCTATCAACACCACTACTAATACCAATGTGGCCGTCATTGGTGTATGTGTCCAAGATAGTCTTGCAGGTAATTCTTGTTTTGTACTAATTAGCGGTTTCTGTTCTGTTAACTGTATTGATGGATCGTACACCAAGGGTCAGCTTTTAGGACTTCAAGCAAATGGTGTTGTCAATTCTTCGGCAGTTGCGGCGACTAATGGTGTAATCGGGTGCTGTATGGAAACCGTAACTCATGCATCGCCAAATGCACTTATATGTTATTTACAACCGTCATTTAAATTGTAAATATATTGCACATGCCTGTAAAGCGAAATAATCCTAATTTACCAAGTTGTGAAACCGTCGTTCAAGATGGGGTCGGTATGAGGATAAAAGGTATTGTAAATGGTAGACTTGCAAACACTCGATGCAAGGTAAGAAATATTGCTGACGCCCAAGGAAACGTAGTTAGATATAATAAACAGAACTTACCAAAAACAAAAGCAAAAACAAATCAACGTCAATCTAGGGTGAACGTATCATTAGAGGGTGGGACTGGTGCAAACGCCATTTTGATATATGATACAGGGGCGACGTCCACCCAAATGTCTACCGCCGATGCCAGACGTATAGGAATAATTAAACCAGACGGGTACGTCCGATTATCATAATCAACCACAACGTGCTACCGGTATAGGCGGTTCGGTTGCCACAACACAATATCCCGACGTTCCTTTAATATTACCAGCGACCGGTGAAGTCACCGAAGGTTCGGTATTGGTTTATCCTAACGCTATAGGATTGTTAGGTATTTCACATATAAAACACTTTAAGCGATACCGCGTGAAATTTAAATAGGTATATATGATATATGTCAAGTTTTGGACAAAGTTTAGTTTGTAAGAATTTAACATGTGATACCGTTAATGGTCAAACATACAATCCTGTACAAACTTCAAAATGGACCGAAACAAATAATGTTTTGGAACCGGCAACCGCTGGAGCAAGTGTAAAAATGTCCGGTTTAGAAGTAGATGGAAATGCAGAAATAATTGGTAAAACAGAATTAGTTGCAAAATTAAGTTCTCAAGACATTTTGTATCTAGGAGGATCAAGAGAAAATAGTACAACATTTATAGATGTCAATACCGCCGACGTTGTCATCCCAGATGCTGAAACTATATATCTAGTACAAATGGAAAAGAAACCTGATAGATCAGATAATAAGTTTTTTAGAATCAATATGTCGGGTGATATTTCCGGAGCTCGTAACGTAGCGTTAGAAAGATTGACATTGCCGACACAGTTGTCTTATAAAGGTTGTCAAATTATTACTACTTTGACAGGTGGAAATGTAAATGACAGAACAGTAGTTATACCAGCGGGTAAATTCATTTGCTTCTTTGATTTGACGTTAGGTGCAGCCGATGTAGATTCTGGTGTAAAAGTCATGAATATCACATTTAATACATCTGCTCTTCCAATAACGAACGCACAAGTAGATGATAGAAAATATACAATAGATGTAAGTGCAGTTTCAACAAACGATATTAATGATCCAATTGATGGATTGGTATATGACATTTTTGTAGAAAGTGGGCAATATGTGTTAAAACTGGACAGTGGACGCAATTTACAGGGACAACGTATAAACTTCCTGGCAAAATTTATAGAAATCCAATCTTAATGATAAGATATCGGAAGAGAAAAAGGAATCAAGTTTTGTCATAAAGAGAAACTTAAAATTACTATATACACCATTCTCAGTTTATGACAAGGATTGCGATCGCAAAAAAAGCATGAAACGCCCGATATTTTAGGTAACCATTGCCTCACTTTTTCAATAAATCACACTGCAGCCGAAAAGGAACAATCTTTGATTGTTCCCGTTGCGTGTCAGAAAGTGAAACTTAGATTTACTATATAGATCAATTTCTAATAATGACAAGCATGGCAACCCGTAATCTCATCAGCTCCGATCACAGCGATCACAACGATCACAGATCTGGCTCAAATCGCACTGTGAGGAAAAATCACAGTTGTCACAAACAGAAACTTATATTTACTATAATACTACTTCTCTAATTATGACAAGCTGTATTTCCAAATCGCACTGTGAGGAAAAATCCCAGTACACAAATTCATAGTTGTCACAAACAGAAACTTATATTTACTATAATACTACTTCTCTAATTATGACACATGGTGTCGGCTTATGCAGATCTGCCATAGGATGTTCTAAACCGGGGATTAATACTATAGTAATATATCCTCACATCGGAACACATAACACACAAGAGCGGGTTGTCGCAGAATTCCAGAAACACAATTTCAGATATTGTCGCAGAATTCCAGAAAATTCTAATGTTCCAAACCGGGGATTAATACTATAGTAATATATCCTCACATCGGAACACATACAACAATCACACAATGACATATGTTTGCGAGCTGGGAAGCGAGCAATGCAAGGCGGGCGTGGGATGCAGGTACGGCGGCATTGTACGAAGATCACGGTGATCACGGTGTCGGCTTATGAAGATCTGCCATAGATAACCGTAGGTGCTCACTACATGGGAAGCGTTCCGAAATACTGGTAAATCCTGGCAAAATACAGAAGGTACTTAAGGAATACAATTGTATTTAATAAGGATACTCCCCCTCTACACGCTTCCCATGTAGTGAGG
>LGRX02018927.1:54600-68455 GCA_001247695.2 Cymbomonas tetramitiformis | reverse complement strand
TGACATCATCTTCGCCCCCACCTCCCGCTCCCCACCGCATGACATCAGCTTCGCCCCGCTCTTTTATTTGGGCGTTTCACGGGAAACAAGTACACATGAGTGATAGAGGTGGAGACCGCGCACCGAGGCAGTCGGTGCCCTTGCGCGCAAAGAAGGCCACGGGGGTGCCCGAGCAGCGCGCGCACTCCTCTGCCAGGGCGCGCACCAGCTGTCAGCCTCCCCCCCCCCTCCCCCACGGCAGGCACCAGCTGTAAGTCCCACCAGGGCGCCCACCAGCTGTCAGCCTCCCCTCCCCCCACGGCAGGCACCAGCTGTAAGTCCCACCAGGGCGCGCACCAGCTCCCACTGCCCCCTCCCCACGCATCACATGGAGCACCACTCCATCCGACGCACACCACTGGCATGCGCCACAATATCACCACTCCATCCGACGCACACCACTGGCATGCGCCACAATATCACTACTGCGCTGTTTAGCTAGGGCATCGGAAGGAAGCCAAGCGGGGGGCGGCCCCACCAGTGTCTTCCCCGTGCCGGGTCCGCCATGCAACAGCACACCACGTGGAGGTGTCCCCTGCGCACCCCCGGGACAGCCGGCTCCCCGCTTCGCTACGCCGGGCCGCTGTAGCGGGCTGCCAGAGGGCGGAGGAGATGGACAAGGGTTCTCGGAGCGGGAAGATGGGTGGCGACTGCCGGGGGGGACACCATTTCACTCAGCCATCCTCTTCCGCACCTGAGTGGTGGAAAATAGGTCCGGATACGCCAGAGGCAAAAGCACCATCTCCTGGTTCCACACCGCCCCATGCAACATCGCCACATCCCTCCACGGCGCAGGCAGGGGCGAAAATATGCCACCGACTCCCTGAAGTTCCGTGCAGCCCAACTTGGCATCACCCCTCCCGCAGCCCTAGGGTGATGCTCCTGCAGCCCCTGGGTGCACGTGCTGCTCTCGCAGCCTCTAGGGTGTTACACATGCAGCCCTAGGGCATTGCTTCCGCAGTCCAAGTAAGTTGCGTCTGCAGCTCTAGGGTGCATGTGAAATTCCGGCAGCTCTAATGGTGTCACTCTCGCAGCCCTGGGGTAGTAATTCCGCACCCTTTAGGGTTTTGCTGCCCCAGTCTTCCCCAAAGTGTTGCTCCCGCAGCCTTTAAGATGTTGCTCCCACAACCTTTACATCCGTGGGGTGTTACTCCCGCAGCCGGGGGGGTTTTCTCTCACATCCCTGAGGTGTATGCACTGCTCCTACGGCCTTGAGTTGGTATTCCCGCAGCCCTCGGTGTTGCCTCTGCAGCCCTGGGGCGCATGCGCCACTCCCACAGCATTTGAGTGGCACTCCTGCAACCCAAGGGTGTTGCGCCTGCAGCCTTTAGGGTGTTGTGCTTACAGCCTTTAGGGTGTTGCGCCTGCAGCCTTTAGGGTGTTGTGCCTACAGCCTTTAGGGTGTTGCGCCTGCAGCCATTACGGTGATGCGCCCAGCCTTTAGAGCGTTGCTCTAACAGCCCTAGGGTTTTGCGCCCACATCCCTAGGGTGCATGCAATACTCCCTCAGCCCTGGGGTATTACTCCCCCAGCCCCAAGGGTGTTGCTACTGCAGCTCCTAGGGTGTTACTCCCGCCGCCCTGGGGAATTACTCCCACAGCCTTTTGGAGGTCGCTCCCGCAGCTCCAAGGTAGTTGCTCCCGCGGCCCTTAGGTTGTTGCTCTGCAGCCCCTAGGCTGTTGCTAGGGTACAACCCTCGAAGCCATTCTTCAGAGGATGCTTTTCATGCACCCTGTGCGCACCTTCAGCTTGAGTATGTGAGATTGCATCCCCGCCACGATTCCGAAGCCATGCTCCGCTCCGGCCAAGCCGGCCTCCCGGCCTACAACAAGCCCGGCAACTACCTTCCCAGTAACTCCCATGCACGCAAGAGGCGCCCATCAGCACAACTGGCTCAGCCACCCAACGCCGCCGAGACCGCAACGACAGCTGTGCTGATTGCACTTCTGGGAAGATGCAAGAAGCGCTCATCAAGCAGTGAAGCATATGGCCGCGGGCCGGTGGCCAAGAAGCGCTCGTCGAGTAGTGAAAGCTGAGCGACTCGCGACATCCCCTCCAATCGTGGTGCTTTGAGGAGGGCTGCAGAGCTTCATCCACAGATCCGTGGCAAGCCAACTTCGAAAATGCGATCCACCTACCAGTGTCCAGGTGACAGGAGACAGGAGAGGCTTGCAGCTCTCAGGGGTGACAGGACGTCCCAGTCGCTCTCAGGGTGACAGGAGGGGACCGCCACTCTCAGGGGTCACACAAGACCCCAGTTGCCCTTTAGGGGGAGACGGAAGGGCACAGCCACCCTCTGAGGGGACTTTGTGTCCGGCAAGGCTTGCCTGTATGTGCATGAACCCCGAGGATCACCGGTGTGATCCGTGCACGCTCGCCAGCCAATCGTTTCTTTTGATGTCGTGCCCACTGCACAGCCCCGGACCGCATCCTGCTGCATCAGGCACACGGCGTGCCACGTGGGATCGTAATATGGGTTGATGTCAGGCACACGGCGAGCCACATGATGAGCGTCACGTGACGTAACCTCAGGCACACGGCGTGCCACGTGGGATCGTAACATGGGTCAACATCAGGCACACGGCGTGCCACGTGATGAGCGTCACATGACGTAACATCATGCACACAGCGTGCCACGTGGGATCGTAACGCAGTGTGACATATGGGGAGCTTAGTACGAGCTGAACGCGGGTCATAAAAGCTTGTCATCAAAGGTCGTCGAAGCCCTCTTTTTCCTATGCTCGCCTTCGCAGCAATGTAGTCTGAAACGGATACGCACTTTAGTTTCGTCATCGGAGGCCACTTTGACCTCGAGATTGAGCACACTCGTCGCTGCGTTCCGGACAGCTTTGATTCGACCCCTGACACGGCAACGTGTATATTCCACTGTGGGTGTCAGCCGCAGGTGCCGGTAGCAACGTATGTGCTGAACAGGGTTCGAGCCAATGCACAGAGAGACCTGAAGGCTGCAACTGGGCTGCGTCAGGAGATAACACAGTTCAGGCAGCTGTTAAGATGGATGGGGAAGAGCCGAAAATATAGGGTTTACCGTGGACAGCTGTTGTATAGGGTATCGATGCTGACAAAGGTTCAACAACAGATCTGGAAGGTGGAAGCCCTCGGCTTCAGGGTGATCTTAAGGATACCTTTGGGCAAGGTTATGGTAGGGGAGAGGCTCGGGAGTGAGAAAGAGGAATATGCCCTACATGGTGTGGAGCTATGATAGGACATCTTGGAAGCCTTCAGGAGCAAAGGACAAAGGGCGAATGCAAGAAATAGGAAGTCGCTCGGCGGTTGAACAGGGTTGAAATGGGGCACACAGCGCATCTTTTAGTGCGCCGTGCTTCGAGGCTCCCTTGGCTTCTCGGAGATCCTCGACGTCCAGCTCGAGGCGGCTCAGGACATCGCTGAGAGCCTGCCAGCACATCCAGCGAGCCTTAAAGATCGGCGAAACACAAGACGACCCTACACAACAATCTGATTGTACGCACACATACAGCGCGACTCCCTGTAGATCAATGCAGCTAAAAAATATTCAAAGCTCCGGTGTACTCAGGTGGAGCCGCAGTTGAATGCGAAACCGCAGTTGAGAACAACCGTATGTTATACCTGGGAACAAGGATCTGTTTTCTCGACCCTCTCCATACACAGGCGCTAAAAGATGGGAAGTCGCAAAAGCAGAATCTTTAACCGCTCGGCATAGGATACTGTTAGGTAAAAAGAGCGTAAATTTCGCAGTTCAAGTCGCACAGTACACCGAAAAGACCCGAGATGAAATGGAGGTGTGGAGAGAAGCGAAACCAAGTTGTCAATCAATGAGAATACTCCTGCATTGTGAAAGCTATTCGAGGGAAGGCATACCTTGGGGAGATGGGCGACAGTAGTTTCCTTTTCACTCGCAGCACGAGTGCGTTTTCGGCGGTGTATCGTGCACAGCAATAAGTAATCCTTCTCCACAAGCTGGATAGCACAGCGCCCGATACGAGGTTGGTTAGCAATCTTGTCCGACTTCGAAACGCGATAGGCATCAGTATCGAACGGCACGACATCTCTCGAAGACAAAGGGAAAGAATTAAAACAACCAATAAAAAACGTTGGTTTTCTTGCAGAATAAGGATACCTGACATCCACCCACCCGTGCACATATCAGATGATATGAGCGTGCACAGTGAGGAGCGTGGCAGCCGATTGTAGCCCCGCGCTGTTTGCAGTGTGCACATCTGATTCCACGACCCCGTTGTATTTCTTCTGTGACATACTGGAGCTTGCCAGTGTGTCGGTCTTCATACACCTATTTCTTCCACCAAACCGAAAACATCATCCGCCTGCTTCGCCCACAACGAGATGCGCAACGAAAACCTGGAGTGCGCGGTGTATACACTCGATTATACAGGTGCTTTAGACAAATTCATACCCCGAATGGTAAATTATGAGGAATGCTTTATCGAAATGGTTTGTTTGCACAACCAAAGAAAGGATGTATGTATATATATATATATATTACCTTGGGACTCCAAATTGCGCACTCTGTATGCACGAGAACAGGGTCGTCATCAAAGTCAAAGAACGGCCCTGTAAGTTTACCAAGAGCTCCACTACCAAGCAAATTATGTGCTTCATCCGGTACTGCCTCGGGGCAGAAAGCACATCCAGTGCTCACAGTATCCATTGCCCTGATAGAGATCTCCCTTTCACAAGAATTAAACAGGACAGACTTCAGCAGCGGTCGTAATGCACATCTGTTGCAACGCTCGCTTCCTTTCTCTTACGGATATGTCGAACTCGTTGCGAACTTGTTCATTGCCAGTCGAGTTTGTCCAATATTCGAGTGGAATTGTTGTTTGGTGAGCGACTCCGAAGTCACAAGACCCAACCCTCCTCCCAACTTGAACTACAACTCCCAACCCTGTATCTCTATGACGGTCCACCCCCCAGAATTGGTGAGACGACAGGTAGGGTGCAGTTGGCGTGCTGTAGCGGCGTGTAGCTCGATGGCCTACTCTTGTCCCCAGAGCTTATGGACGAAAATAGACATTTAGGGTTTGTAACTCTGTGGGGTCCATGAGTTTCTCCGAGCCTCTTCCATCAACTGTAACGTCGACCCTCGCGTGTCGCAGGCCGCGCAGCGGCCGCGCTCGGAGAAACTCTGGGAACAAGAGTACTCGATGGCCAAGGCAAGATGCATGGTGGGGATGACGAAGGACATCAGGTGGGATGTGGGACTACCGCGCCTTGCCACATGAAGGCTCGGCACGACCCCTAATTCTCGTGCAAAAGGTTGTTGATGTAGACTGTGGTAGGTGGGGGCATTGGAGGGGGTGTGGCCCGAGCATGGTTGCGCTGACGGAGCAGGGCGTAGCGAGCGAACCGCTTCGATTCGTGCGGCGCGCGAGGTGTCCCAACACACTAGAAGAGTGGCGAAATAATACTTTTGGGGTGGTTGGCGGGGGGGTAGGGTGGGGAGGTTCGAAATGCAGGCCGGCTCTCAGGGTTCGGGTCTTACGCGTACGTGGGTCGCAAGGCTGAAAAAAACCGGACCGTCATAGAGATAATTATGGCCAATGAATCCAAACTCGGTCTCGTGGTGCCATGTGGGGGATCAACTGGCCCCAGCAGTCAAGCTGGATTCTTGAAACGGAGTGCAAGGAAAGGTCGAGGCAAAGGACGTGGGGGGAGATCAACTGGCCCCAACAGTCAAGCTGCAGTTGCTGAAGCAGGTGCAGGGAAAGGTCGAGGCAAATGGAGAGGTGCCGGCATGCGCGCTGATGCTGCCGCTGGCACGAAGCGTGTATACCCATCGTCCCCTCCTTCCTCCCCTGTCCTTGACAGTGTCAAGACTCGCAAAATTGGGCAGGCGGAAGCAGGTGATCCTAAACGACCACGAGGTTCTCCCCCTACGACAACGTCTCCCACCTTTTCCCCTCCGCAACGGAAGGCCAGGACACGTTCTGTCAATAATGGCCGCTGCCTATTTCAAGAATCGCCCGAGAAGAGCGAGTCGGACTCGTATGACGACATGCCTTTACTTCAGTGAGCAGCAATGCCCGTAACTGCTCCAGCAGTTTCTGTGAAGTCGGACTCATCAGACGAGGACGACATGCCGTTGGCGCAACGTGCTGTGGCCCGGGAATTCCTCCCGGCAGACTACACCTTCGAAATGATAACTGCTGTTCCAAAAACCTTTGTTGTCACCGCTGCAGGTGAAAACAATCCCGCCGCCGACGAGTGCTGGTTTACGGTTCCACTGGCACGTGGGAAGGTTTCACTTCCCATGCACTATGTCGAGGTCTTGGACTTGGATTTGGAGAAACGCCTGGTACACTAGCAGTTCTGGATTCCACGCGTTGCGAACCTTACGCCGGCCTCCAAGCGCAAGCTGCGCACTTTCAAGAGCACGGACTTGCTGTTTATCGCAGACGCTTTCAGGCGCGGAGGAGTTCGGCACAGGGCGTGGCATCCCTTCAACCCTGCGGAAATGCTGACTTGCCGGGATGAGCGCATCTGTCCGCCCGCGGGCGGTATGCCTACAGGTCCTGAAAAGGAAGAGCTTTTAAAGACTATTGCCGACAACCTGTTTTCTGAGTAGAATCTTTTTTACAAGTTTGTTTACCCTGAACATGACATTCTTCTTTTTACAGATCTTCCTACCATGTGTATACCGTTTCAATCCCAGCTCGCTAGAGCGATTTCTTTGTATGATATAAGGGAAAACAAACTCGAAACGGTGACAACGCGCCGTGTAACTCTTGAGTATGTTGCTTAACTTCACATGGACAATTCCAGCACTCAGGGTTTTCAGGGTTTGAGGGGTAAAATGACCAAAACGGTCACCAAAATTATGCCTCCAACTATTCCTGTGTACAACTTGCGATTGTGGACTTGTAACCAAGTTCAAACCCATCAAAATAACGTAACAACTGTGCTTTAAACTCCTGCAATATAGTTTACCACCCAATTTCCAGGGTTATTTCCCATACGACTGGCCCCGTAATGACATTTCCCCACCTTAGGGTGGCCGAAATTGAAAAAATCCATTTTTTTTCCAAGGAGTTCTTATTGTTATGCATCAAGCATATGTAGAGTATATTGAAAATACGTACTTGAAAAAGTTTTGGGATTTTTCGTCGAGAATCGTATTTTTGGTGATTTTTCTGAGTTCGCGTGGCAGAAAAACACACTAAATCGTCAAAAAACATCAGATTGCTCAAAATTTGCATTCGAGAATGTTATTTTATGTTTAAGTGCATCAAATGTGTGCAATTTCCACCAAAAAAAATGACCCCCAAAAAAATGAGACTGGAATGAGACTGGGGCCAGTCTCATTTCGGCGATTCCATCGTTTGGTTTCCCTCCAGTTCTGTTCGGCCGTTTGATATTAAATGGTTTCCCAACATTTCTGGATTGATTTCCCACCAATTCTCTCAACCTGATCTGCTGTGGGTGCAGATGTTCAAAAAGTCACATCAGATGTACAAAAGCCACATTCTGTCAGTCACCCTCGTCATACCTCTCGGCCATACTGGCGACTGTCATCAATGCTGCCACTCGTCACTCTGACACGTCTGTCTCTCGTACTGACTCGCGATACACCCTAGTACATCAGATCTAACACTTTCAGGGGAAGTGCCATTACTGTCGCATTCAATGGCCTCTCCCGCAGGAAGGATGCAGTCATCGGAAGTAATTTGAAAATCATGGTCATATTGGCATTGACACATCTTTCCGTTATTTGCAAATTCATTGGCATTCAGGGGATTTGGAAGATACTCCACGTAATACATGGTCGTCGTTTCCACATCAAAGTTTTGAACGCGGATGAGAGTAATCGACGATTTTTCTCCATTGGCTTTCCAGTGGAACTCGTCCGCCTCCGGAAGGTCATGATAATCTCTGTAGCATTGCTTGACATACCTAGCTTTGGGGTCAAGACTTTCCTGATCAATCATCCTTTCGGTTTCCAAGCTGGCCAGCCATGCTGGGGGTCTATTTCCAGTGATGCCAAGTGAGCTTCTCATGTCAGTCCAACTCCTCAGCACTCCACCACACGGGGTGAAAAGGAAACCAATATGTTTAATGTTGTATTTCTGAATTGCATTGCTCACGTTGCTCATGTCATACAAGGCTTTTGGAAGGAATGAGATGAGGCTGTTATAACCAGTTTCACACTCAGGGTACAATTCATAGTCGATTGCATAGCCCATAGAGGCAATAATGCGCCTAGTCCTCTTCAGCCAATTGAACTGCTTTCCTTGTTTATGTTTGTAAGCCGTGTAGTGAGAGAAGGGGAATCCACTTATGGGGGTTTTGGAGTCTTTCCTTTCTCTCTCCATGTTGTGGAGCATGACTTTGAGCCAAGCATTGCTGTGCTTCCTATACAGAGAGATCAGCAAGGGGTCTCTAATGCGGTCAGTGTGGTTGATTTGCCAATAGGCATGCTCCCCAGTTGAACAAAGAGTGGACATGGTTTCGGTGATGCATGTTGCTACAGCTACATCGTGTACGCTGTCGAAGCCATAGCCACCATAGCACACGGGTGTCCAGATTATTTGATGATTGGTGTCTGTAGGGCATCCCATGTGGCCGAGGATGAATTTAGCAAATTTTCTGTCAAGGGTGTGAGCAATGTTTTCTGAGGAGGTGGCAATAATTGATGCGACTTTCAGTGGGTAGGCTATTCTAGGAACAATAGCTGCATTCACAACATATCTGTGCTGATGCAAAGTCAAATTCTGAAGTTAAAAGTTGCTAGGGCTGGGTTGAACATAACTTCAAAGTGCCGCGGTAGTGTGATAATAATCTTTTGCACTACTTTGGCGTCCACTTCGATGTGCCAAACATTAACATTGATTGTAAACTATTCCAGGGCCCGGTTGCCTGGCCGAAAGCGCTAACCTTAATGGGCCATCTGCCAAAAAACATTGGAAAGGTCCCGGGTACAATTGGAGTGCATCATAATATTATTAAAAATCCATTTTAAAAAAGCTTTCCAGAATGTGTAGGCATCACACCAGAATCAGACGAGACGACTTCTTGAACAGTGACTGCAAAATCGTGAACACCGACCCTAACATTGCCATCACTACCCTGCTCATCACCGTGACAGAAGACGATGCAGTACAACGAGCAAATGAATGCTTACAAGTACTAATTGAAAAATATGCCGCTCACTCCATCACCACCCCGGGGGCTACATCCTATTGATGAGGTCATTGCAGATGAGGTCATATACTGAGATTGTGTTTGGCGATCGCCGCATCCGTGCGAACTAAATTATTCGAGGTACTCGCTGAGAAGTTAAACGATTTGCTCCCCCCCGGAAGGCACGATGCTGGACACAACCTTACTGGCGGCGCGGTTTTACACCTGGACAGCACGCTGGAAGACGGAGATTTCTTTCATGGAAGGATTACCCTGTCGTTGAAGGAGTGGTCGATTCACCACTATACATATAAACTTGCAGGACATATATGTTCCCGATTGCAAACCCGGGTTTGAGACTTTTATTTTGAACTATGGTGTTCGTACACGAATATAATGGTTAAACGCGAATGTATATTAGCTCACCGGCTATATGAGTTCTATAGTAAAAGTGGTAAGGAAATGGGACTACGTTTCGTCACGTCGAGGGTCAATCGAAACAATTATGACATCTGGAAGCGATACAACAACTATGATGATATTTGGTAGGGGCATAGTTATGAATAAATCAATTACCTTGGCGATCAAAATATAAAACTGTGTTTGCCTTTCTATTACCTTATTGCTGACCTATAGTATCCCCTTTTGTCATCAATACGTTGCCGGTTTCGTTTAGCCGAATAAATAACGCTGTCGTCTCGGGCCTTGGCATACAAACCAGCAACGGGCACGTAGGACCCTCCCCCTCCCCGGTGACATCAAACCCCCACCCCACCCCGAGCTGGCCCCACAGAGGGTTGCGACTACTTTGACTAGGCTCGAGTATCACAAAATGAGTTGGCGCTAGACGTCGGTCGGCGAGGTGTGTGTGCGCGTGCGGTTGGCACCGTACCACGCGTCCGGCGCATAGTTTGCCGGGTTGTGGCCTTTTGCTTTACCTCGTGGGGACAGCCTTCTTTACCAGAAGCGATCTGAAATGTGCTATCTTACGTATACGTATGGCGATATTTACTGACAGGCGGGTGGCCATGTAATGGTATGGGTCTGCAGCGAGAGACACCCTTTGGCAACTGCTCACTAGGGGTTTATTTAGATTCCTGTATTTTTGCAAGGTTGCTGCAATGAATCATACTCGTTCCACTTGCAACATATCGAGACCGACAGCCCGTCCGCGGAGCTTTCGTAGCTTCCGAGGGCGGAATGGCAGACTACAACTGTACGCACACTAGCTGTTTTTGCTACAGTGGTGGCATGGTCATTAAACCAGATGCATTTAGGTTCTGATGAAGGTTGTCGAACCACATCATAGTCTCACGGATCGTGCCCTTGCCTCCATGTATGATGGGGTGGTCACCCGATCCTGTTAAATTAAAGTATGCATGACAACTTGTCACAATCACCTTGCAGTATGTCGTTCGGATCCACACTATCCCTCTTGTTTCGCAAAACATAAACAGTACTTTGCAATCGTATTGCATAGCATCTCCTATACGGAAACGTGGCCGTCTCGAAATTGGTTGTGGAGTTTATCGCAAGGCAAAGCTTACACGCTAATACAACAAATCGACGATTTACAACAAATGATGCACTAACTATGACAAACAGGCGGTTGATACCGTTGCACAATGACTTCATTTACAGGTGGCATGCATTAAAGTCCACAACTTGTTACAGACTAGCGACCACAATATTCGGACCGAGGTCCATCTCCCACCCATTGCTGGATCAGAAACAGTGGATCAACTTTGTATTGGTTATCCTTGACCACTCGCACCTCAAAAGCGAATCAGCTCACAGATGCCTCCTCCTGTGCAACCTCGTCTTGACATAGCATTCTACAGGTGTCACGATGTGTGAGAGCAATAACATCATCTATTCGCAAATTACTTGCAAAAGGATTGTGACAGTTGCAGTGGTCACACGACAGTATTCAAAATCGACGCGATTGCTTTGTGATCATGCTCAGGTGTTGCCCCACTCTGAGTTGCTACAAATGCTCCCAGGGCATTTGCCTCACGCAGCACATCCAAAGGATCTTCTTCCTCCAGTAATCCCTGCACATCATTCACCAGCACCGGGATTGATCTCCAACCCCATTTATCCCTACACACCATGTACCACCACCGGGACTGATCTGCAACCCCCAGTTATCCCTGCACATCATTCACCAGCACCGGGATTGATCTCCAACCCCAGTTATCCCTGTACATCATTCACCAGCACCGGGACTGATCTGCAACCCCAGTAATCCCTGCACACCATGTACCAGCACCGGGACTGATCTGCAACCCCCAGTAATCCCTGCACATCATTCACCAGCACCGGAATTGATCTCCAACCCCATTTATCCCTACACACCATGTACCACCACCTGGACTGATCTGCAACCCCCAGTAATCCCTGCATATCATTCACCAGCACCGGGATTGATCTCCAACCCCCAGTTATCCCTACACACCATGTACCACCACCGGGACTGATCTGCAACCCCCAGTAATCCCTGCACATCATTCACCAGCACCGGGACTGATGGCATTCATAGGATGGAATATCTCTCACACTCCGTGCACCCAAAAAAAAGGAAGAAGGGGCCCCGTGCCTGGGGCTGCCACGCCGGGAGGAAAGGATGAAGAGCAGCAAAGAAATAAACATCCAGGCTAAAATAGAGTGGAGCTTCGAGGAGGGGATTGCGTCCGGGGGGCAGACATCTAGGGGACAGACGCCAAGGCCGGCGATTCTGGTGCAACCTTCCAGTCAACAGTACGGCATTGCCTGTTGCCGAGTTCTCAAAAAGTCTGCGGAGTCGTGGCAGAAGGATCCAGACAGCCCTTCAGCAGTGCTGCTGCTATTCGATTTACAGTCTCAGTCATCTTGAGAGTAGAGGACTGTTCAAAAAAGCCGAATGAAAGGGGAGGCAGACGAAGTGACCCCTTCTTATGGATACCTAAGAGAATCCAGCACAATGGTCGGCAGATCCCATTGGTGCATTTGTGTATTTGCCGTGGCTGGTACGAATGGTTCACGCCCCAGCTGCTTGTTCTTATTGCATCCCATCGACCTTGCAACATACATCATCCTGCTGTAATAGAGAGATTGCTGGAAACAAAAATCGGGCAGAGAGGTCTGAGGGAGGAACACGCGCTTTGAAGGACCTCTCAAAACGCTACTACTGGAACTACTGAAGCAAGAACCCCACCTCCACGGCGAAGACCCGTGGATCGTAGGAGACTTCTGATGGAGAACCAGTGCAGACAAAAATCAGCTGTTGCAGTGAGAAGGCTCTTCCCTGAAGGAAATAATCTTGAAGGAAATAATCAACAATGATGGGAAGACCATATGCAGTAGCAGCGGGGCACTCAGCAGAAGAGGAGAGCTTGCCCCGGGTACCCCGCCAGGTCCCGATCTTGGGAAGGCGGAAGAAGATTATGGAGACAGGGGAAGCCCAAACTCAGGGTTCTGTTGGAGATGAAACCTGACGAGGTTTAGTGCAGGAGCCGGCTCGTGGTAAGCTCCGGCAAATGTCAAACCCGACAGTTGGGTAAAGTCTGTGCATTCACAACCGGGCATCACGGTATGCGGTGTGTGCACCATCGCTGGTATTGGTTTAGAGGCGACAGCATTTCCTCTGTGTTTACCTCCGCCGGCAATGGCGGACAGATTCAACAACCCAGTCCACAGCCCGACTCCTAAGACACAACGGCTTCTTTCAGCCATGGTCTCATCATAGCCCCTGTCTATTGCACTGCTGTGTCAACCCTTTAGCCTTGCAGCGACAGTGAATCCAAGTAGGGCTGCCGTGCCACATATGGCCTTCAACAACCTCTTGTATTACCAGATCCCGGTTGTCACTCAATCCGAGGGGATGTGTCAAGCGCTTCAACGTTGGCAATTCTGAGAGATCGGTGAATAGCAGAAACGACGCCTCACCTGAAGCAAGCGTGCCAAGAAGGCATCCCCCGCGCCCACAGTGTCAACAGCGCCGTCTCCAGGAAGTGTGAATCCGGGGTGCTCCACCCAGGTCTGGCTATCCGCGTCCCACAACCCGGCGCCTTTTGAGCCTGCTCGACCAGGCCGCCCGCCATCGCCGCAGCTCAGCTCGTCACTTCAAGCGAGGATTGCATAATGAGAAACGGAGTTGGGCGTCCGTCCCAGTTCCATGGTGACAGCGCCGCAGCTTATGCTCAAGGCAGCGAGGTCCGGGGTCCGGCCCAGTTACATGCTGATTAATTTGGTGGAGTTCTATGCTCAAGAAGCTTGGTTCATCACTGGCAGCAGTGATGAGGGCTTGTGACCATGCACTGGCCAGCCCTTCCTGCAAGCTCTGTGATTTCCTGCCTGTCAACGCACGGCTCGAGTTCGTATGCCACACACCTCGTGTCACACAAACATATTTCATATCGAAGCGCTTCGCCAGCTCCTCCGCCGCCCCATTGTCTGTCTGTCCACACATCAACCCCACGCCGGAATGTACGTCTCATTCATAGCACATTTCATCCCAAGGTTGCAGGGTTTTGGTGCCGCTCCCTGACGAATCAACTGCTGAATGCGATATGCGCACCGAGCGGGTGAACTGCTGAATGCGATATGCGCACCGAGCGGGTGAACTGCTGAATGCGATATGCGCACCGAGCGGGTGAACTGCTGAATGTGATATGCGCACCGAGCGGGGGAACTGCTG
>LGRX02018927.1:5891-39095 GCA_001247695.2 Cymbomonas tetramitiformis | reverse complement strand
ACGCCGCAGGCCCAAGTCCCCCGTACACCTCGACTCCAAAGGCAATAAAGTGATATGGGCGGACATGCCCATCCGTTGCAACCTTGCTCTCCTCGACCTTCTTTGCCGCCGCCCCGGGGACCATCATGTGTGTGTGGTCTTTACTAAGCGGTGGTTAACCATAGGAAGCGTCTAAGTAAGTGCTAAGCAACTGTAAGCAGAAATCCGAGTCTCTCTAGACATTGCCTCTATGCTAGCTCCAGCTTTACTGCAGTAGGAGCCCTGCAGCTGCCTCCCCTCCACCACCCATGCCCCCACACTACTCCCCAATCACGCACCAAACACCAGTTTACGGAAAGGGAGGGTGGGAAAAGAGCTTGACCGGTGCAGTTGCACGTGAGGGCTTGGAAGTGACAACACTTTATATTTAGGGTTGGGAATAGATCCCAACGTGTTTTATCCACTAGCGATCGAGCGGAACCGTTCGTCATAATTCCGGGAACTCCCGGAACTCATCAGAACCCAACCTGTGCACCTGCATCTCGATCTAATGGTCGAAATTATGCTACGGATCGGGCACTGGGCTTCTCGAGCCTAGCCGATCTGAATTCAGGCTAGTTAGTGAAACCCTAACGACCGAAGGCCCTAGATTTTTCTCCTCCATCTCTGGTATCTCACCTGGGGAGGGGGCAGGGGGTGTGCAGTAAGAATGCATTCCCTTGAATAACCGAAATCACAGTCCTGATGGATTTTGAGATTTGTTGATCCATGTCGTCGCTGGTAGTAAGCTCGCCTTCACGTTTGCTCATCACCCTTACAGCAAATATTTGGGACAGCCATTCAGCATTAGAAGCTGGGGCAGCCGGCGCCACGAGTCGAATGCTGAGAGTCTTGCTGATGCGCGCAGGAAAGCGGCGGAGTGCTTTACGCCGACGGTGGCAGCGTGACAATAACCAACAGCAATATGACGCATAACACAGCTACGGTAGTGCGCCCTATGCCCGCTATTTTGAGGATTTGGCCGAGGATCTACAGCATGTCGCATGGCAGGTCTTTACGCAAAACACAAGAGATTTCTTTGGCCGACCATTTTCTATGTGCAATCTGATATGCCAAGTAGTTTGACAAGTCCTAGTTACATAAACATCGATTCGTGAGTGGCGAACCTCTTGCTCTTGCCTTGAGCCATGGGTCTAGCAGCGAATGCAGCATGACCGGGTACACTGATTATGAGGTGAGAGGCGCTTTGTGAAGCTCGTGCCTGCTGGAGCGCCACGTCGAGTGCCCGTCAAGAGCAGCCATGATGCTAGTGATGAGCAGATGCGGAGGGGGTGTCGGTCGGTGGGTATGATTGTGAGCGCCAATGCATAGAGGCGCACAAATAACCTGCAGGGGCACGGGGATGGGGGTATGGTGTGACAGAGTGGAGGTGTGGCCTACATTGGCAACAGTGGCGATGTGTCCATCAGCAAATGCAACATGACCGGGAACACTGCTGCGGGGGTGGGTGGCACTTTGTGAAGCTTGTGCCTGCTGACGTGCCAGGCTGAATGGCCATCAAGTTCAGCCATGATGCTAGTGAGCAGATGCGGAGCAGATGTGGGTGGGCATGTCTGTGAGCGCCAGTGCAAAGAGGCGCACAGATAAACTGCAGGGGCACGGGGATGGGGGTATGGTGTGACAGAGCGGAGCTGTGGCCTACGTGTCCTCCAGTGGCAACAATGGCGATGTGTCCATCAGCGAATGCAACATGACCGGGAACACTGCTGCGGGGGTGGGTGGTCCTTTGTGAAGCTTGTGCCTGCTGGAGCGCCAGTCGAGTGCCCGTCAAGAGCAGCCATGATGCTAGTGATGAGCAGATGCGGAGGGGGTGTCGGTCGGTGGGCATGTATGTATGTGAGCGCCAATGCAAAGAGGCGGACGGATAACCTGCTGGGGCACGGGGATAGGGGTATGGTGTGACAGAGCGGAGGTGTGGCCTACATTGGCAACAGTGGCGATGTGTCCATCAGCAAATGCAACATGACCGGGAACACTGCTGCTTTGGTGGGTGGCACTTTGTGAAGCTTGTGCCTGCTGACGTGCCAGGCTGAATGGCCATCAAATGCAGCCATGATGCTAGTGAGCAGATGCAGAGGGGATATCGGTCGATGGGCATGTCTGTGAGCGCCAGTGCAAAGAGGCGCACGGATAACCTGCTGGGGTACGGGGAGGGGGTTATGGTGTCACAGAGCGGAGCTGTGGCCTACATTGGCAACAGTAGCAAAGTGTCCATCAGCGAATGCACAATGACCGCGAACACCGCTGCTCGGTTGGGTGGCACTTTGTGAAGCTCGTGCCTGCTTGAGCGCCTCGTCGAGTGCCCATCAAGTGCAGCCATGATGCTAGTGAGCAGATGCGGAGGGGGTATCGGTCAGTGGGCATGTCTGTGAGTGCCAATGCAAAGAGGCGCACGGATAACCTGCTGGGGCACGGGGATGGGGGTATGGTGTCACAGGACGGAGGTGTGGCCTACATTGACAACAGTGGCGATGTGTCCATCAGCGAATGCAACATGACCGGGAACACTGCTGCTGAGGTGGGTGGTCCTTTGTGAAGCTTGTGCCTGTTGGAGCGCCACGTCGAGTGCCCGTCAAGAGCAGCCATGATGCTAGTGAGCAGATGCGGAGGGGGTGTCGGTCGGTGGGCATGTATGTATGTGAGCGCCAATGCAAAGAGGCGCACGGATAACCTGCAGGGGCACGGGGATGGGGGTATGGTGTGACAGAGCGGAGCTGTGGCCTACGTGTCCTCCAGTGGCGATGTGTCCATCAGCGAATGCAACATGACCGGGAACTCTGCTCAGGTGGGTGGTGCTTTGTGAAGCCCAAGCCTGCTGGAGCGCCATGCTGAATGCCTATCAAATGCAGCCATGATGCTAGTGAGCAGATGCGGAGGGGGTATCGGTCAGTGGGCATGTCTGTGAGCGCTAATGCAAAGAGGTACACAGATAACCTGCTGGGGCACGGGGAGGGGGTTATGGCGCAGACCAACGGAGGTGTGGCATACGTTAAATCTAGTAGCAAAGTGTCCATCAGCGAATGCAACATGACTGCGAACACTGCTGTTCGGGTGGGTGGTGCTTTGTGAAGCTCGTGCCTGCTGGAGCGCCACGTCGAGTGCTCATTAAGTGCAGCCATGATGCTAGTGAGCAGATGCGGAGGGGGTGTCGGTCGGTGGGCATGTATGTATGTGAGCGCCAATGCAAAGAGGCGCACGGATAACCTGCTGGGGCACGGGGATGGGGGTATGGTGTCACAGAGCGGAGCTGTGGCCTACATTGACAAAAATGGCGATGTGTCCATCAGCGAATGCGCGATGATTTTGAACTCTGCTGACGTGGGTGGAGCTTTGTGAAGCCCAAGCCTCCTGGAGCGCCATGCTGAGTGCCCGTCAAGTGCAGCCATGATGCTAGTGAGCAGATGCGGAGGGGGTATCGGTCGGTGGGCATGTATGTAACCTGCTGCGGCACGGGGATGGGGGTATGGTGTCACAGGCCGCTGGTGTGGCCTTCATTGAATCAAGTGGTGATGTGTCCATCAGCAAATGCACCATGACCGGGAACACTGCTGCTGAGGTGCGTTGAGCTTTGTCAAGCTTGTGCCTGCTGACGCGCCTCGTTGAGCGCGCATCAAGTGCAGTTATGATGCTAATGAGTAGATGCGGAGGGGATATTGGTCCGTGGGCATGTATGTGAGTGCCAATGCATAGAGGCGCACGGATAACCAACCTGCTGTGGCACGGGGATGGGGGCATGGTGCAGTACAAGGGAGGTGTGGCCGACATATCCTACAGTGGCGATGTGTCCATCAGCAAATGCAACATGACAGACAACACTGCTGATGTGGGTGGCGCTTTGTGAAGCTTGTCCCTGCGCCTCGTTGAGTGCCCACCAAGTGTAGCCATGCTGCTAGTGAGTAGATATGGAGGGGGTATCGGTCGGTGGGCATGTCTGTGAGCGCCAATGCAAAGAGGCGCACGGATGACCTGCTGGGGCATGGGGATGGGGGTATCGTGCAGGACCAAGGGGGTGTGGTTGGCATATCCTACTGTGGCGATGTGTCTATCAGCGAATGCACCATGACCGGGAACATTGGTGACGTAGGTGGCGCTTCGTGAAGCTCGCTCGTGCCTGCTGGAGCACGCCATTGAATACCCATCAAGTGCAGCCATGGTGTTAGTGAGTGGATGTGGACAGGTTGTCGGTCGGTGGGCATGTTTATGACGGTAGGGGGATGGTACCGCCATACTGCTTTTGACACTCGAGCGCTTCATTTGCCACATCACTGTGGAGTACATATAGCCATACAGCATATGTTGACCGAGCAACCTGCTTGCTTTTAAATTTGTGTCACTATCTGATTAGCACAGTTAAGTGGTGTAGGGACCACGGAAGAATGTTTTTTTCTAAAGCCCATTGAAGAGATCCCGTGGCTGGGACAAAACGTGTATGGGTGGCCAAAACACTTCACAGTGTATTTTGTTTAAATTCGAATGTAGTGGAATTTTAGTGGTTTGGTCTAATTCAAAAACACTGACCAATGACATGTTGACACAGTAGGTGACAGTGACGTTTCGAAAGACTGTGCCAATGTGTATATTGGCCACGAACTGTCGGGGGCACAGCTCTGTTCCTTTTGCTAATTCCCTCCGCTCCCGCCCTAGCTAACTCTGTAAGCCTTTTGGGGTAAGTCTGGCCGGTAACATAGTTCCGGGCAGACATCATCTTTCACTAAAATGTGATCGCTGCAACCAGCCAGCTGGTGGACAGGAACTTTATGAAAAGAATTTAGCAGTGTAGCCTTTTGGCTACTCTGGCTGAGACCAGATTTTACGAGCTGCAGCCGCTGCACGGCCGATCACGATTTTCGACACGATAAGAATGGAAAGCAGCTCGTCCTCCTCCGGTCTAGTATAGAAAAATAAAATAATCCTTAAAAAAATGAAAAAATTGCGTCCGGAGGCTCTGGTCTCAGCCAGAGTACCTTTTGGCAATTCATGTGTGTTGTAGCAAAGAGGAAATCTCACAATTTGTCACTGTAAAGCGGTTTCAATAATCGTACTGCGCTCATTATCAGTTCGATTATAACTGAAACCACGCCAGTGCAAAGAGGCGCACGGATAACCTGCTGGGGCACGGGGATGGGGGTATGGTTCACAGTACGGAGGTGTAGCCTACATTGACAGCAGTGGCGATGTGTCCATCAGCGAATGCACCATGACCGGGAACGCTGCTGCAGGGGTGGGTGGTGCTTTGTGAAGCCCAAGCCTACTGGATTGCCATGCTGAATGCCCATCAAATGCAGCCATGATGCTAGTGAGCAGATGCAGAGCAGATGTTGGTGGGCATGTTTGTGAGCGCCGATGCAAAGAGGCGCACGGATAACCTGCAGGGGCACGGGGATGGGGGTATGGTGTCACAGGATGGAGCTGTGGCCTACGTGACCTATAGCTACACATCTGTCCGTCGCGATGTGTCCATCCGCGAATGCACCATAACCGGGAGCACTGCTTGGGTGGGTAGAGCTTCGTGAAGCTCGCTTGTGCCTGCTGGAGCGCCTCGTTCATTGCCCATCAAGTGCAGCCATGATGCTAGTAGTGAGCAGATGCGGAGGGGGTGTTGGTCGGTGGGCATGTCTGTGAGCGCCAATGCATAGAGGCGCACGGATAACCTGCTGGGGCACGGGGATGGGGGTATGGTGTCACAGAGCGGAGCTGTGGCCTACGTGACCTATAGCTACACATCTGTCCATGGCGATGTGTCCATCAGTGAATGCACCGTGACAGAGAACACTGCTTGGGTGGGTAGAGCTTCGTGAAGCTTGTGCCTGCTGACGTGCCAGGCTGAATGGCCATCAAGTGCAGCCATGATGCTAGTGATGAGCAGATGCGGAGCAGATGTGGGTGGGCATGTCTGTGAGCGCCAATGCAAAGAGGCGCGCAGATAACCTGCAGGGGCACGGGGATGGGGGCATGGCGCAGGACAAGGGAGGTGTGGCCTTCATTGAAGCAAGTGGCGATGTGTTCATCAGCGAATGCAACATGACCGGGAACACTGCTGCGGTGGGTGGCACTTTGTGAAGCTTGTGCCTGCTGACGTGCCAGGCTGAGTGACCATCAAGTGTAGCCATGATGCTAGTGAGTAGATGCGGAGGGGGTGTCGTTCAATGGGCATGTCTGTGAGCGCCACTGCAAAGAGGCGCACGGATAACCTGCAGGGGCACGGGGATGGGGATATGGTGTCACAGTACGGAGGTGTGGCATACATTGACGACCGGGGGACGACAGGCGTTGTGTCCATCAGCGAATGCACCATGACAGGGAACACTGCTATAGCGAGCACTGCTGTTGATGCTGGGGTGGGTGCCGCTTTATGAAGCTCGTGCCTGCTGGAGCGTAACGCCGAGTGCCCATCCAGTGCCGTCATGCTGTTTTATAGTGAGTAGATGCGGAGGTGGTATCGGTTGGTGGGCAAGCATGTGAGCGCAAATGCAAAGAAGCGCACGGATAACTTGCTGGGGCATCGGGATGGGGTTATTGTGCAGGAAAATTTTGGTATGATTGGCGGAGGTGTGATAGCCTTGTTATCTAGTGGCGAAGCGTCCATCACCATCAGCGAATGCAACATGACCGCAAACACTGCTGCTTCTGGGGTGGGTGGTGCTTTGCGAAGCTCGTGCCTGCTGGAGCACCTCGTTGAGCGCCCATCAAGTGCAGCCATGATGTAAATCAGCAGATGCGGAGGGCGTGTCGGTCGGTGGGCATGTCTGTGAGCGCCAATGCATAGAGGCGCACGGATGACCTGCTGGGGGACGGGGATGGGGGCATGGTGTCACAGAACGGAGCTGTGGCCTACGTGACCTCCAGTGGCAAAGTGTCCATCAGCGAATGCAACATTACCGGGAACACTGCTGCTGTGGTGGGTGGCACTTTGTGAAGCTCGCTCGTACCTGCTGGAGCGCCCCGTTGAGTGCCCACCTAGTGCAGCCATGATGCTAGTGAGCGGATGTGGAGGGGGTATCGGTCGGTGGGCATGCCTGTGAGCGCCACTGCATAGAGGCGGACAGATGACCTACTGGGCACGGGGATGGGGGTATGGTGTCACAGAGCGGAGCTGTGGCCTACGTGTCGTCCAGTGGCGATGTGTCCATCAGCGAATGCAACATTACCGGGAACACTGCTGCTGTGGTGGGTGGCACTTTGTGAAGCTCGCTCGTACCTGCTGGAATGCCCCGTTGAGTGCCTATCAAGTGCAGCCATGATGCTAATGATGAGCGGATGCGGAGGGGATATCGGTCGGTGGGCATGTATGTGAGCGCCAATGCAAAGAGGCGGACGGATAACCTGCTGGGGCACGGGGATGGGGGTATGGTGTCACAGAGCGGAGCTGTGGCCTACGTGGCCTACGATGGCTATGTGTCCATCAGCGAATGCACCATGACCGGGAACTCTGCTCAGGTGGGTGGTGCTTTGCGAAGCTCGCTCGTGCCTGCTGGAGCGCCTCGTCGAGTCCTCGTCAAGAGCAGCCATGATGCTAATGATGAGCAGATGCGGAGGGGGTGTCGGTCGGTGGGCATGTCTGGGAGCGCCAATGCATAGAGGCGGACGGATAACCTGCAGGGGCACGGGGATGGGGGTATGGTGTCACAGAACGGAGGTGTGGCCTACACATCAAGTAGCAATGTGTCCATCAGCGAATGCACCATGATCGGGAACTCTGCTGAGGTGGGTAGCACTTTGTGAAGCTCGCGGCTGCTGGAGCGCCCCGTTCAGTGCCCATCAAGTGCAGCCATGATGCGAGTGAGCGATTTCGGAGTGTTTGAGGGAAGGCGGCACAGTTTGCCAGTTGGCAATCAGACAAATATTATGAAAACGACTTTCAGAACAGACGGATGCCTCCAGCAAAACGTTCGAAGATGCTTTGGGTCAAATTTGTGCGCTGCATAAAATGTCCGACGTGGCACTTTTTCAACATAGTTTCAACACAATTGCAGTCACAGACGTATTGAAGTGAGCCCCGTCCCGATTGTAGACATGTAGAACAGACCGAATGTGAGCCCAAAATGTGAGCTGCAGATTTAAAACAGAGATGACTGCTCGCAATGTCCGTTGCAAGTCACTGAATCATCGGTCACATTTATCAGAATCCAAAATAACTGCTGATCAAGTGACAGAGAAAACGCTATGTAAGCTGCGATGCTCTACGATATGCGAGGGCCTGCGGGCCGGCATTGGCTAGGGGCTCATGATGCCGCAGCCTGTATTGCCCGTGAACTCCTCCATTGGCAGGCGAAGTGATAGCGGCAAGATGCTTCAGAATTATTGTCTTTGGTTATTTAAAGCAGAACTCACAGCCCCGGTCAGTGCCTGCGGGAAGCGCGCGACCGATCGGGCCGAGAATGTGCAGGTCAGAGTCTCAGCCCGATCTGTTGCCGATCGCTACCGCGTAAAACGGTAGTTACGATTAGAGTCTGCACTGTAAGTCCCAGACTAAAAGTAGAAGCTCTCACGGTTCCAGCAATCTTTGCAATTCTGACCCTGAAAGCTTTTGCTTTCTCACTCAGTTCTGTAAAAGTGAGGGCTGCACGAAGGTCTGCTAGCCAAAGAGGCAAGGAAGAAAGCAGAGAAGCACTGTCTAGCTAGGAGAGTGCAGCAGTAGCTTAGCAGTTCGTGTAGAATTGTCATCTGACAGTCTCTGAGATGCTCTCACTCAGCCACTGGTCCGAATGCAATGGGCCTGGAAGGCAGGAAAGAGAAAAATTGAAAATGGCAGAGAAAGAAAAGAAACAGCAATTGAACTAACAGACATTTAATATGAATACATTGCCGTGGCCTGCCAAACTTGCTTGTGTTCACCCTGCTGTGAATTGCTTGAAATAAGTGTCAGCATGCCACGGCTCGATCTCCGCCGCTGCCACCTGTTGTGCAATGCCGTTGCTTGCATCGTCAAATGAAACCAGCTGCTTAGGCGCCGCCGCTACCTCGGGCATCTGCCCGCCATGGCACACCACCGGGTGGGCAGACCATCTCGGCAATGCCTCCACCAGCGTTGTACCGCCTGTCGCGCCCGGTACCACCGCTGATGCGCAGGCGGGACAACGCTCGTTGTGCATGGAGCGCGGAAGGAGGTATGGAGGCGCGAGTGAGCGACATGCCCGCACGCCGCTCCACATCACGAACCATAGCTGTCATCTTCTGCCGCTCCACATCACGAACCAGAGCTGTCATCTTCTGCCGCTCCACATCACGAACCAGAGCTGTCATCTTCTGCCGCTCCTGCAGCACGTTGTCGTCATCGTTGTCGTCTTCGTCGGAGTCCTCCCCCGCCGCGAAGCCGTAGGCGGGGACGTCAATGTCCCCCACCGCTTTATTTGCCTGCGATCACGAGTGCTGCCGGCGCGCCACATTGCTGCACCGCCACAGCAAACACCGACGCCCCATGATCTGCTCCCTGCTGAAGGATGCGGCAGAATGCTAGACTCTGCACTTCGTCCTTGCAATCCTGCATCGGCAGATAGCCGCAGAGCCCCCCGCCGGCCGCTGCTTCCCGCCAAGCGGACATTCACCATAGGTATGGTGCTGCTTTGAGGGGGTGTCCCACCTCCCAGTACAACTCTGCCGAGTGGCGTCGACATGCATGCTACCTCTCTCGGAGCTCGGCCTCTCGGCCCTCACCTGTCTGAGCTGGACATGGAGGTAAGGAATTTTTTAAAGGCTCTTATTACAGTAAGCGTCCGAAAAGTCCGAGGCAATTAAATGTTCAAAGAAAAACCCTAGCTAAATTGTCCAACCAGAAGCATCCCTAACTACAAGGAAACCCCAAACAACTCGAAGCTAAACAACTCCTATAGAAGCACAAAGCAATCCACATCTGTCTCGATCCGTCTCAATCCGTCTCAATAATCTGTCTCAACCTGTCTTGCGATTGAAGCTCGTCCAGCAGCATATTAAACCTTCTCTGCGGAATGTCCGCCAACGCTGGGCGGCCCAAAAACTCGTGCTCCATGCAGCGCGACCATGATCTTCTGCCCCCACTATGAAATGAAAGTCGGGGTAGACTACGTCGCTGAGATGACCTCAGGACCAAGCCGGTCTTGCCTCCCCTCGGCGCACTTCTCAAGGAACTACTTTGCCTAACCCACACCCCAAAACTGCCTCCACAGCAAACAGCACCAGCCGGTGCGGAGACACGTTGCCATACGGGGCAGTCTTCCGCCGCTCCTCTTTCGCCGCAGTATGTAACGGCACCCAAGACGCCCTTTTCATGCAAGAGCAGGCGCAGGGGAACATGCCCATGCGGTTATACGCCAGGTTGTGGTACCCGAAGGCCAATGCAGGCTAGACGGCAGAAGCAACCCGGTCCCAGAACACGGCACAGACACGGGTTCACACTATGTGGACATAGTAATGCTGCAAGGCACATAACAAAGAAAATCACAACAAACTACACGGTGAAGTCCAACAAGATGTAAAACATATACGTTAGACACCTCGTACAGGTAACATCCACACACGATACAACATGGGAAGAAGCATGGAAAACCAGATTCACGAAATACACACCACTAGTCAAACTACTAATACAGCATGGACAGAATGCCACCCTGCATGTGATGGTGTTCAGACACACGGGGTAATATTCAAACACAACGAACAAAATCTTTTACCAAAAAATTGGGATTCGACAATAATGAAGCACACCAATGATTAACAAACATTCACCACTGGTCACAGAGTTTGTGGCAAGCCTTGAACAGATTATACAGCAACATAGCAGATACAAACCTAGACTAAAAACAAAAAGACAAAGCATGGGGACTAAAATCCCACACCCCCAACATGGTGTTTATTTTTCTTTTACTTGTGGATAAGAACGGCCTTGTGGACAAAATACTCCAAACAGTAAAAAGGCTCCTCACACTTCTTTTCACCGATTAAATGCAAGAAATGTTACGAAACCCCTTGATAACGCATTCACTCACTTTTGGAGGTTCAGAATTCCCGACCAAAAGAAATGCATCCAAATATCCGATGGAGGCCCCTTGGGACTGCATCTAACGGACAATGGCCCAAGTAAATCCGGTGGAAATACCCGGCATAGCCGAGCTCCCAAAAGGTGTCCGTGTGTCCACCAGATCCGCGCCATTCCGCTGTATTGAGCGGACAGTGGGACACCGCGGTAGGCTGCTACAGTGAGGTCTGCCGTTGCCATCCAGTACCCACAACGTAAGAGGATCGTAGGCAGTCTCCACCGAGGAAAATCCTCCTTCTCGAGGGATTCTGACGTGGACTACGTGGAAGCCGACAAGTTCTGGTCATGTTGAGTAATCTCAATCTGGCCGGATCTTGACAACCCCCACCCTCTCCTTCTCAACAACCTATTGCCGAGAACCCTTTGACCGTCCAGTGCATTTGGACGGAAACGACATTTCAGGCATTCATTTCCTTGCCAATTTCTTCCTGCGTGGCAACCCAATATTTTTGTGCTGTGTGAGGTCTTAACAGTAAAGAAGGTGTCTTCCAGAACCGTTCCAAACCATGCCCCGCAAGCCGACCCCTGACCGCGGTGAACCTGAAGAATCTTGGAGATTTCCACCGCGTGGTTCACCGCCTGAACTCAAGACCAACGTGTGACAAGAACCCACCAAATGTACGTGGCGAATGAAGAGCCTAACAAACGCCCGAGGCTTGCCAAGCAAGACGATTTTGATCAACGGCGGCCCTTCCGCAACGCACGGCAACGCAAGCAAGCAAGGAAGGCTGATCGCAATGATATTTATGCTTTCGAAAACAGTAAGCAAACCCAGTGTGCAGCAGCTGAGGGCTTGAGAAGTGAGAAAGCTATTCGGAGAGGGTTACCGAACGTCTTATGTTCACTTCCGCAATTGTCGAGGACAGTTGCCAACTCCGAAGGTAGAACTCAGATCGATATGCTACACACGCGCTGGTACTATTGTCAGATCTGAAATACCAAATTGCAAGGACTACATGCCCTATGACGGAAAGCTCTGGTCTGAATCAACACATAGCCATTCCGATCTGAGGAGGGCGGCGGCGTTTAATTCCATTAATTGAATTTAACTGAATTGATTGCGAGCCACTTCTCCCCCTCGCACGACGGGAAAGCGATCAGGGGCACATTCATGACATTGCTACAAATGACCGGAATGATAGCTCGCAGTGATTTCTGGAGGATAGTGGAGGGGGCGAGTTTTATGCAGAGGCGTGATATTTGTGTCGTGGGAATGGTGGTGCGCATCGATTTTTCATGACAGGCATATGGTGGAGTGGCCTTTATATATAACAGCAGCGCACTGACGATCACGAATAGCACAATCACGGATAACAGTGCGGTAAGTACTCCTTAGAGCGCCCATGCACATGTGGCGTGGTACCAAGTTTGCGGTGCAGTGGGTATCATCGGCTCTGAAGCATGCGCGAAGCATCCACGGGTGTGACCCGCCTCATGTGTGTGCAAGCGAGGGCGGCACTCCTTGTGGGCATGTCGGATGTGCACCATCATGCCCAGATGCCATGCTTCCAAGTAAACCGACTGGAGATGGAAATGTAATGAGACAGTGGCTTGATGGTGTGGAATATCCATCTGGCTGGCGGTTCGGTGTATGCTATGTCTAGAGAATGACCATGTTTCACATGTCAAAGAGAACGGAGATGCCACGTTTCTAGTCCGCATCATTCACGCGCCTTTCATTGTGTCATTTTACGCGCTTCATCACATGCATTATTCGTATCAGAGCAAGCATTCGCAGTAGGGAACAAAGAGCGAGTTGATTAACGATTTGATTCAAATCAATTGTTACCGGCTTCTAGCTGGGGTCCCCCCTTGAGAGTCTCACTCTAGCTGCCAAATGTGGTAAAGCATTTCTCTCGCCCACCCTCCTTCATTATTTTTTCTTCCGTTTTCTTTTTCTCTTTTTTCCCTTTTCCTTTTTCCTACACTACTGGAGGGTGGGCTTTCGTTGCCAGTGACTCCTTACCCCCCTTCCACACGGGGTCCCAGTTCGACGTATCGTCGATTTCCCGTCGACTGCCCGTACGCTGACTCTCGGGTTGACTTTTTTGCTGAATTGCTAGACTGTCTAGATTTTTGCTGGATTTTACTGGATTTGCCAGACTGTTGCTAGACTGTTACTAGATTCGACAGATTTGCTGATTTTTCCTCCCTGGACCCCCCAGCCCGCTTTCGCTGTCATCCGCGATGCCCCGTACGTGCGATTGGTCGTCTCTTCTTTTCTCGATCTCCTTTCTCCTTCCCACCTCCCCCGATCTGATTCAGTTTTCCATACTGCCGACCTCCCTTTCTCTCTTTGCCTAATTCCTTTTTACCTTAGTAATTTATTCCTTCTTCGATTCTCCTTCGATTCTCTGCCTCCCCGTGCTTGCGCTCCGCTCCGACACCGCGCGGTCACTCCCCACCGCTCCGACGCTCCGACGTGTCGTGCTCCCATTCCTTCTTGCCTGCTTCCTGCTCGACTCTCCCCGATGGTACGCTCCGTGTTCCGTCCTATCCTTCCATACACACTAGCACGGCATGAGCACCGAGAGTCACAGCCCACAGTGCCACTGGGCCCGGGCAGCATGCACCTCACCCTTCTTCTCCCTGCCTGAATTGTTATGATCCTTCTACCCTTACTCTCCCTGCTTGGTCCGTCATTCGTCCTGCTGAGTCTGTCATGCTCTTTCGGTTTAGAACTTGGCTTTATGTCGGGGGAGCCCAGTGTGAGCAGAGGAACCTTGGTGATCGCGAGCACCGCACACTGGTTCCTCTTTTTCGAAACTCTTGGCTGTATAAATTTTGCTCGCCTGGGTCCGAGCACCACACGCTAGAGCCTCAGATCCCAGCGTGGGGACGTGCGGTGCAGTGTCGAGTGAGAATCGACTTCCCCTAGAAAACCGGCTTTGGGCTTTAGGGTCTGAGTCGTCGTCTCTCTCCTTATCACCCTGCTTGATCGTAACTCTCTTATCCCTCTCTCCCTATTCCTCAATCTTTCTTCTTTGTTCTTTGTCTTTTGTTCTTTGGCATTTGTGCTAGGATAGGTGGGCGAGAGTCTCTCTCATCTCTCTCTCTCTGCGGTGGTGAGAGGGAAGCTTCTAAGCAGCTGCAAGGCAGGTGGTCTCCAGCTGGTCTTCAACTTCCAGCTCACCCAGCATCCGCCCGCTAAAACCTCCAGAGCCACAAATCCGGTCAAAGGAAGGGAGGGCGGGTAAGAAAAAGCTGAACTATGCTGTGCATCTAAGAGCTTGAAGTGAGAAAACTTCCCACAAAGGTTCTGGGATTGGGTTCGTCGCGTCTGCAACCAAATACTTGGCTAACAGGCCGATTGAGGTGTACGGCCCCGATCGAGCCCCTGCCGATCAGGAAATGCTACTGACACTGGGGCAGGCAGATCTACCGATCCGCAACGGCGTCTCGATCGGGAAGCCCAATCGGGAACCCCACGACATTCGACACTGCCGGGCAATATCTCCACTCCCCCTACGGGACTGTGCCTTTGGGGGGCTGCTGTGAAGCGCTTCCCTGTAGATAACCGAGATTATAGTGCCAAGAACTTTGAGTTATTTGTGTCAGCTCACTCGCCGGCGGTGAAGCGGAAGTCCGCCAGAAAAATCGAAAATCACTAGTAAGCAGGAACGTCGCGAAATTTCACCTACCGCATGCCTAGCGAGATCTCGGTGGGCTTCGCCACCGGCTTGTTTCTGAAATGACTGAAGTTGATGACTGAAATTCAAGGCAGAAGTCCTCTTCTGGTTCCTCTCGGCCCCTCATCCGAAAGGCCCTTAGGCCCCGTTTCGGCCAGTACGGCAAACCATCCAAAATGCCCGCCGCAGGCACGGACTGTTTTCGCTGAAGTATGGTGGAATGCTGAAAATCATCCAAAAAACATGTATCCGAGATTTTGTGTGTTACGAGTCTCGGGCCCGGCCCGGAAAAAAAGTTCGGCCCCACATCGGCCCTGCATCGGCCCCACATCGGCCCTGCATCGGCCCCACATCGGCCCCGCCCCATTTTCAGCAAGGTCTATTGGCCAGGGCCAGTCAATCGCGACAGGACTTCTCCCATGGTGAAATTACTAAAGGGACGGAATAACACACCTGTAGCTACGGATATTGATCTTTTCGGGCAAAGAGTATTTGGTAGTCGAGTATTCGTGACTTATTTTAGTAGTGTCGGCCGGTTGGGTCATGCTATTCACACCGCATCCACCTAACACTTTGACAAGCCAACGAATGTCGTGAAATCATCCCGACCGAAACGCACGACTTGCATGTTTTTGTACTGTATCTCGTCCGCAGAAGGTGGTGTCTGCAGCCATGAATAGTTGGCCATATTTTTGCATGAGTGGCACACACTGTACGAGTCCGCTACTCACACATGGATGCTCCTATACACTTATATATGGAATGAAATGAAGACGGGGCCGGTCTCAAAAAAGTCATTAGTAGCTACTTTTCAGGACCCATCCAACTTCGCCATACTCTTGCAGACCCGCGCTTTGAGCCTTACGTGCGAGGGGATGTCACCGTGACAACTGGTGGCACCCCGATGAACGGAATCTCAGTCAAGTGTGTTACACAGTGCGGCCGTCTCGTCCGGGCAGAATGACATGTTTAACATTTTGATTTCTTGCATCTAAAAATCTAAACCGTAAAACATATCCGGAAGGGGGATAGCTTAGAGATATCACGTTTCTGGTCATAGCCGTAATCTACTTCTGGAGTAAGAATATCACGTTTCGCAGAAGAGCCGTATTTTATCCGTGCGAGGAGCATGAAGTTGCAACCGATATCCGATACTCGAATATGAGCTCCAAAAAAATACGATGAAACACCAGAAAGCATCCGTGTCGAGCCATAGAGAGTGTCCGCACTGTGCTTGGTGCCGGTCGTGGGGCTCATTGCCCGGCGCCCCATATTCAAACTTCATTGCAACATGAGATTGAGGTTTTAGGGAGGAGGAGGCAGCTCTATCTCGCGGGCGCCCTCAATGTCCGGCTGAGGGCTGGCACTAGATAAGGACTCGTTGTGCCACAGTTTTCACCGTCAAGCTGCACACTTGGATCAATGTTCAGAGATCAATGCTAAGAGATCAATGCTCAGAAAGGATGGATGAAGGGGACGCCCTTGGTGCAGAGGAGTGAGAGGAGTGAGAGGGGTGTCGTGGGATGTCGTGGGGATGGTGGTGTGCATTGTTTCGTCATGACAGTCCGTATCTGGTGGAGTGGCCTACATGTATGAGGACAGCACGTTGACTATCACGAATAGCGCCATCAGTGATAACTATGCGGTAAGTACTCTGTAAAGCGCACATGCACTCGCGGTGGGGCGCCCGGTGTATGTGCGATGCAGTGGGTATCATTGGCTCCGAAGTGTGCTCGCGGCATCCATGGATGTGAACGGGTGCAATGTATGTGTGTGCAAGCGAGGGTGGCACACCTTGTGTGTATGCCAGATGTGCACATGCCCGGATGCGATGATGCGCGGCGCACCATTTTGAGTTAGTTCCTACATCCGACAGCAGGTAAAGGCATGCACGGTAAACAAGCAAGAACCTACATTTTCAATAAATATTGCGGAGGAGAACATCAACAAGGAGGAGGTGGGCGGGGACGGGGAGGTGGGCCTCGGCGGCTCCATGGGATGGAGAGGGAGGTGGCCTCGGTAGCTTTTGTCAAAGCAGGCGATGTCCTTGGCCGAGGAAGGGGTGGCCAATTTGATGGTGGCAAGCAGGCGTGTTGCTAGGCTTCTGAAGGGGCGGTGGCATGGCGGGGGATTGGTGGAGAGGGTGGCTGTGTTGAGCGAGGTGTGAGTGCAGGGATGGTAGGTGGAGTTGACACATGCCGGGCCCCTAAAAGCCCGCGGGCACATCCCGGCAGCGATGACCACTTACAACAGGTTGCATGGCAGCATACAGCACCTCATCAGCTTCTGTGCCCACGGGGCGAGGTTGCTGGCCGTGCCGGAACCAACAGTGGTGAACAGTTGTCGGGACGGCGATGACCAGTTGGTGAACTATCGGCCACCGGGAGGGCTTGGGACACACAGGCGCATGTGGGGACGGGAGCACGGATTCCAGATCTCAAAACATGTTTGAACTCGAGCTGTGTGGGACGTCCCATACAGCTCTAGCTCGGCAATAATTTTCCTCTGGGACTAACAGTGGCGGAATGAGGGTGGGGTTGGAGTGCTCTCCTGCAGGCCAAAGGCGGAGCTGTCATCATTCAACACGGATTGATGGAAATAAGCAGCAGCATGTTCCGCAGGAATCTTGCGCAGGTGTGTTTGATTGGCCGCATGCAGCAAATTGCTCCGCTTCGGGCATCAGCTCAGGAACAATGCAATGAGTGAAGTGGAGGAGCACAGGGGACAGGGCGGCACTTATGTTTCCACCAGCAAGCCGGCCTGTTGAATAGCTTGCACGATGACCGCGAGGCACTGGGGGGGAAGGGGGTGCGCTCAGGAGGGGGGAGGCGCGATCGCCGTTATGAGGGGAAGTAGCTTGGTTTTGCATCAGGACGTTCTCTTTGAGCAAAACGTGGCTGGCGGCACAGGCAAAGCACACCTCTCCCGCGCACTCGTAAGCGGCGTTCATCCATGTGGTGCGCGAGTGCGAAATAGGGGCCGTGGGAGGACATCTGCACGTCACATCCGACATAATTATTTACCTCACTTCCCAACACACAAAATGACATTTGATTGGGATTTGGCGTTCCATCATTGGATTCGCTCGGTCCTTGTGGGGTGCGTGGAGGCTTTGAGCGCTAGAAAAGTGGCATGCCCCAATCTGTTGTGTGGACCAATCCGTGTGCCCAATCCATACCATCGCCAAGTCCATGGTTGGCCCGATCTGTGGCGTGCCTCGAGCCGTGTCTTTGGTCAGAGAGAGGATTAGTTTTCCGCTGCGCCAAGCCGCGTGCTGACGTCAAGCAGACTCCTGAGATGACACCGGTGTCACATTCCCACAACAATGAGAATTATTCTGCACCAATACGTTGGGTCAGTGTGGAGTCACAGTACTGCACGGTGAGTTGACAGATCCGAGATGAGAGCTGGATAACACTGCCATCCAACAGGCGCTGAAAAGAGCAGAAACAATAATCAGAGTTGGTGGCCAAAATCGCTTGTGCTCGACTTCCGTGCAAGGGGGGCAACCAATTTGCATCAGCCACCCTCCAGCAACCTGGAGAAGCTATAGGAGATAGCAGACTCCTGGGCTTTGCTGCACCCCTCATGTACAAGTTCCTGGCTGTATCAGTTCCTAAGCAGGGCTTCGGGAGAGGCCTACATACCTCTCTAGGAAATCGCATACCCCCCAGAGCTGCCAGACTACCCCCCAGACCATATGCCTAACGGCCTGTCAGGCAATGCTCCTAGCGCATGATCATTGTTTTGGAATAAGCACATGCAGAATATGGGGGGGATGTGTGAAAAAGTAACTAGCGGCATGCACATACATGAATACCCATGTTTCAATGATACAATGGCACCACAATGCTATCAGCCGGTGAAGCCGGGGACTCCTGGCGGCATGCAACAAAGGATGTCACACCTGCAATGAGGCACTCACACACACAAGAACACACTCCGCAGGTGGCGCAGTGTATTGTGCAATTAGCTCCATGGTCCGTTTCTTCACCCTCTCCGTGCTATCGTCCAACTTTGCATTACAAGGTGAGCTCCATGCCTCCGTTGACTAGAGCTCCATGCCTCCGTTGACCAGAGCTCCATGCCTCCGTTGGCCAGTACTGATCAGCACGTTTCCCTATTGCTACGAAGACATCCGCTTTTGCCAAAAGGCGACATTCAATTTCATTCTAGTTTGTGTCCAAAAAATAAAATAAAGACACCATTTAACTGGTGTGGGCTGGATTTAAAAGGGAGCCTTCCCCTTTCCACCCCCCACCGCTATTAAGTTTTGATGTGTACTGCACTGTCATACGAAGCGGGAAACCCGGTCTGCACTCGGTCGGCCTTACCCCCTACTGAAGCCGACGGCAGGGGCTAAACAGATGTCTAAAACCGCAGGCTCTAGGCAGGATTAGTTTTGGAGCGGCAATAGTTCTTTAGACAGCAGGGGTCTAGGCAAACAGATCAGAACTTGCAAGCGGTGGTCCAAGGGTGATGTGGGATCCTGAGCAGTCCTCGGCAGTTCGGGTTCTCAGGATTATGGGTAAGCCGTCCCCCGCGGTCCCACGGGTCCTCTGGATCCTCTCACCGCAAAAACAGCACAGATTCCGCCGCTGAAAAAACCTTCTTGGGAAAAGCGGCTCGATTGGAGTGCTGGCACCATATTGTCCGAGGAATAACAAAGCGTGAGATCCAACATACGACAAACTGTCTCTGACTTCAGTTACAGGAAGGAGTTGCCCCACCCAGTTAAGCGGTCGCCTGATCTAGGATCGAGTGAAGAGGATTCTTCGCGATGCCCTTCTTGCAGAAAATAAAGTGGCTGATAAAAGTGTCTCCACTGTTCCAAGTAAACATTGTTATCGGTCATAGACTTTAAACATGGATCGCCCCTCAGGGCTGAGTGAAGCCGAACGCTGCAAAGATTCCGTCGCCTGATTGTCTACAGCAGGCACTGACTCTGAGCGTTTTCTGTACTCCCCCTTTTTCCACGTAAAAGCTCTTTTTACCTTGGGATTTTTCCGATTGCCCTTGTCGCCAGTGCTCCCCTTAGCACGTTTTCTTCCTGTAGACTGTGGCCCAAAGGCCACATGGGATGAAGTTGCGGCTGGTGTCACCGGTTCTGCTTCAACAACAACAGCTGACGGTGCGCGAGGTCCTGCCTGCAAAGTCGTGTCTGATTTCTGTTTCTGCAAGGGCGTCTTCACACAAGATGTGGGAGGGTCTGTTGGCTCTGTGTCACTTTTTTCAGCACGTTCCTTTCCCTTGCGTGATGTCCGAAGCTGCTTGCGTCTGAGGGTTTTTGCGCTGGGACCCTTACACGATGTGGTTCCTACAGCTTCCTGTGCGCTCACAGATTCTTCACTTTCCTTATTTGAGATTAGGGCCCTTTCTGCTGTGGCAACTGTCGCTTTTGCTTTCGTTTCCACTAGCCTAATGGTCTCGAGCAGATTTTTCGTCAATACTTGCGAGTCAGTGAGTGTCGATGAGAGCGATTCCACAGGCTGTGAGCGTAAATACTCACTCGAAAGCGTGGCATACTTTCCCTTCGATAATTTTAACAAGTGCAGGGCAGATGAGACACCTCCCAACACCTGTCGCAACTGTATCTCTAGGCTCGCAAAAAGCGGTTCAGTCGGCTGATTTTTACGACCAGATTTTTGAACCATACTGAACGCTGCTCGTCTCAAAACGCGTATCAAAATACACCTGAAAAATACAGTAATAAAACCATACGAGCGAAAAAAATGCCACTCATTATCATAAATTTATCGTAATAAAAGAACAATAGAGGCGGCTGTAATTTTTTCGGAGAGGTGCATGCGCTTGCCGGTCGGCGGAAAGTGTTTGTTTGTGTCCACTAACACACCGTCAAATCTTAGTTTACTGAAAGTCCCACTGTCCACCTGGCACTGTATAATTTGACCAAGCAGGCCATATGAAAGGCCAACAGAGATACTTGGGGTTGGGAGAGGAGCGGATGTAAAAGGAATGGAGCTGTGGCCCCGGCGGCCGGTGGCCATTATAATTACACAATAGCCAGTTCTCCCAAATTGGTCCTGTTACTCGACACGTGTCACACGTGTCACAGGTCACAGTGATGTTTTAATTGATGCCAAACCCTGAAATATCACACCCAGCTTTCATTTAAACATTCCTCTTTTGCTACAAAACACATTTGTCATGGTCAGAGATCAACTGTAGGCGAAACTAGAAAAAGAAAAAAAGAAGAGACCCCCGTTTCTGGAATGTGGGGCTTATTGTCCCCGCGGCTCCCCTCTTCTTTCTCTTTGCTCTAGTTCGTTGTCCACTTTGCTTCTGTATAGTTGGTTTAGACTTACTGCAAAGCCGGACGCCAGGTTGTGAATCTTATGTAGTAGTTGTCGTGCCTCTCTTTTATCGAAACCCAGGTGCTTTGTCAGTATTTTCCTCGTTTGTTCATACATCTTTTGGTTGTTCCCCAACACCATCACGTGCAGCGTTGCTTTGTGCTCATGTGGGTCAAGCAGTTTCACCAGTGGTGCGTGTTTAGTGTTTAGTGTATTTTGTCTTCAATGCCTCCTCCCACGCCATATCCTCTGCATATTCGACTTCCATCAGGTGTATGTGCCCCACGTCTTAGAGTGCCTGCTTCGCCGTGTACCCTGTTTCCTCATTCCTGCGTTCGGTCCCTTCCAACCTAAAATGCCCATGCAATGCGGTATAGTGTCCTTCCCGGCCTGGGGCTGGGTCATTCCTCCCATCCAGTCTCTACTGTCCCCTTGTCGGAATAAAGTTCATTCTCGGCCTCCCTACGTTCATCCCCACATTGTGCCTTCCCGCGTGCGTCTTTATTACTCATCCTCCCTGTCTGCCTTTATGCCTTGCTTTCGCTGTTGTATTTGCCGTGTCATCCGACCTGCTCATGACCATGTTGTCATCTCCCTCTCAAGGCAGCCTACGAGTACATGTGACGGGCGTATGTGCGTTCCATCCGCATAGACTTGTCGGGGCATTCCACAGGCTCCGCACTTAGGCCCTCGTCTTCTTTTCCCCGGTTTCCTGTAGGACCCTGCTGGTAGTCTACCCGTTCTGCATCTCAGAATTACCATTGTGCCGCGCTCTGTATTCTTCTTCCAGTATTGGTTCGAGAGTTTGTGAATTGTCTTGTCCCCTATCAGGTGCTGCATGTGACCTTCTGGGGTCTCATCCGCTGCTGTCATTATTTTCGTCCTCGAGTTCTGCCTCCACCCTCCGACCATTATTCCATGCTGTTCGGTTTGAGTGTCCCGCTGCTGCTGGGCCATCTCCAGTAAAACATGTTGTTCGTCCTGAGCCTCCTGCTGCTGCTGAACCATCTCCTGTATACATTCTTCATCCTGCACTTCTTCTTCCTCCTGCTGTTGGGGCGCCCCTTCTTGTTCTTCGTGCCCCACTCCTATCTGGAGCAGTTCTTGCGCCTCTTCCTGGAGCTGCATCATCTCCATAGCCCATGGATCTTCCTCCGTTGAATCCACAACTTCGGGTTCTCCTGGTTCCTCACATCGTTGTTCGTGTTCCTTTTGTTTGCTGTCCGCCCTTTGTTTCATTGTTTCTTTGTTTCCAACTTTCCAACTTTCCGGCCCAGTCTTCTCTTCAGTCTCCTGATCGTGTGTGGTTGTCAGTCATGTTCCTTGTTCTCGGTAATTTCTTCACCTGCATGTATACCGCTTGCGGGCCCTCCGTTCTTTTGCTTTGTGCCGTCATACAGGTTGCCACCAGTTTTATCGCGTCCGTGTTGTCATGCTTGAATTGGTATTGCCCCTACTCGCAGGCTCTTTTGGCCACCTCATCCGCTTTTTCATTTCCTTTCATCCCGACGTGCGCCTTTACTTTGTGCAGTATCACCTTCGTGCCTCCATTGTTTAGTGCTTCCGTTTTGCCTCGGTATTATCCATAGCAGGTCCGTCTGCACGTGTCTTTGCATCGAATGCGGTCTTTTCCTCTTGTTCTGTAGAGGTAGCGGGAGGTTAGGCTGTCCGTACAAACGCATGCTTCCTCGGCCTTATTTGTGTTTGTGTTTAGTTGGAGGGCCATGTATACGGTTGTAAGTTCCGCCTTGTTCACTGTTTGGCATTGGCCTTCCCATCTTTGCATGTGGACCTCCTCTTTTGTTCCTCTGGGGTCCTATACCCCTGCTGCGGTGACTACCTCATCTTCCCCTCCCTCTTTCTCCACCTTCCTTTGGCTTCCGTCTGTGTCGACCAGGCTGTCGGGTGTGTGCCTCTTGTTGGGTGTCGAGTATGTAATTTCATGCTTTTCCCACCAGCTCGTCTCGTCTGCTGGCGCCTCTTCTGTGGTCCTGTTCCCACTGCTTCCATTGCTCTACGTTCTTAGCTTCACACCCCCCCGTCTTTGGGCCCCTGAATTGTAGCACCCATCTTTGATTGGATGGCGTCTTTGGGCCCCTGAATTGTAGCACCCATCTTTGATTGGATGGCGTCTTTGGGCCCCCGAATTGTAGCACCCATCTTTGATTGGATGGCGTCTTTGGGCCCCTGAATTGTAGCACCCATCTTTGATTGGATGGCGTCTTTGGGCCCCTGAATTGTAGCACCCATCTTTGATTGATGGCGTCTTTGGGCCCTGAATTGTAGCACCCATCTTTGATTGGATGGCGCTTTGGGCCCTCGAATTGTAGCACCCATCTTTGATTGGATGGCGTCTTTGGGCCCCCTGAATTGTAGCACCCATCTTTGATTGGATGGCGTCTTTGGGCCCCTGAATTGCACCATCTTTGATTGATGGCAATTGTAACACCCATCTTTGATTGGATGGCGTCTTTGGGCCCCCAATTGTAGCACCCATCTTTGATTGATGGCGTTTGGGCCCCTGAATTGTAGCACCCATCTTTGATTGGATGGCGTCTTTGGGCCTGAATTGTAGCACCCATCTTTGATTGGATGGCGTCTTTGGGCCCCTGAATTGTAGCACCCATATTTGATTGGATGGCGTCTTTGGGCCCCTGAATTGTAGCACCCATCTTTGATTGGATGGCGTCCTGTTTTATTATTTTCCTCCCTGAGGTCCAAACCGTGTTCGCTTGGAGTACCTTAGTTGCCGTGGGACGTGGCCCTATTACCCCCCCTCTGTGCCTGTTATCGGTTTCTCGGTTTTCGTCCCATGTATCGATCGCCTGTTCCACCCACCCCTCCAGGTCTGTGCCCAAGAGTGTGTGCAGTGCAGTTATTTCATAGTCGGCCCGCGCTGCTGCATCTATGTTACAGTCGTTGTCCCATTGCTGACATCCGTGGCCGTTGTTTGTCGCTGTCCCGTAGAGTCAGGGGTCTGCTCACATACTGTGCCCTCCCAATCATTTTCACTTTGCTTTGAGGACATCTCTCAAGTGCCCCTTGATAGAAAAATATATTATACGTGCGGAGGGCGCTCGGGCAGTACTTTCGCATTTCACATGTGTAAGGCAGCCTTGCCCCGATGCTCCGGTCCTCGAGGCGCACTGGATCTCCGCGTCCAGCCTGATCTGTTGCTGCGGAGTCGCGTCTCAGAGAGAAATACCGTGGTCGAATCGTGGGGGAGGTCTTCATAGCCAACGCATCTTCACTTCTCGTGAAATCCGCTAGACAACCTCCGAATTCGCGCCTGCCGCGCGCAATGCCCCTTTGCGCCTCCTCACCTTCTTGCTTCTTAGTGGGGGGCTTCTGCCTGACGCCCAAAGGCGTTGGCGCCGGGCAGCGCGGTGCCACGCACATTATAGTGGGCATCGGCTCCGGCTCCTTTGCCGCGACCTTCACCTTTGCCCTTATCTTCAGACGCTCTGCGCTCCTTGTCATCCTTGCCGTTCACCAGATCCTCGGTGCCTTGGTGGACACAGTTCTCCACGATCTTCAGCTTCGCATGCACTCCGTCAGTGTCCGACTTGAAGGCACCCTCCGCGTCGATGCTCACAAGTAGCTGCAGTACGGTGAAGCGATTGCGCAACAACGAGTAGACGTCGTGCATTGAGTTCAAGATCGCCAGGTTTATGTCCAGTACGTCGTTAGGAGTGAACTCCTCCGCCTCCAAGCCCTCCACGGTTCTGAACATGAGGGCGTCGTGTAGGAGCGCGAGTGCCGGTGCGAGTACCGTATACTCGCACTTCATTGACAAAGCCGACTTCTTCGTGAGACTGTCGTACGTCTTGTCCGAGTACATGCAGTACATCCGCGGCATCCTACAGGCCGGATTCGCAGGACATGGAGGGAATGGGCTCTTACTGTCGAACAGAGCGTAGGACAGCAGTTCTATCGTCGGCCCCCTTCTTCTTAGCACAGACCCCCAGAGCAGGGTCTGCCGCCTTCGACACCTTGCTCGCTGCCAGCTCCGTAGATAGCTGAGCAATCTGACCTGTCATTGTGGTGATCAGTAGCTGCTGCTGACATTCTTGCTGAACTATCATCATGGTCTGCGTCGGGTGATGTTGCACCATCAGTATCTTTGATGAAGCTCTCCTCCTGACTGACACGAGGGACTGCTGATGCCGGGGAAGGCAGCTTGCTCTTACCCTTCGGATCGGGTGGGGGCGGAGTTTCCAATTGATTGGGAGTCACTAATGTGGGAAACTGATCTTAAAAGGCCTAAAAGGAAGAAGATCTACAAGCCATCTAGAAAACGGAAGTCACTAGGTGAAGTACTTTAACTAAAACCGAAAGTTAATAAACTGTTTCAAATATACTGCAGTATGCCGCACAGTGAACTCCGAAATGGTGTTCACGTGAAGTTTTATTTTGCAAATGCAAAAGGGGCAGAGCTGTGGCCCCGATGGTCGGTGGCCAGTATATCCATATGCCACTGTTCTCGAAGCGTCGCTGTTACTTGACAGAGTCAACGTGTCACAGGTCACAGTGATTTTGATTGAAGCCAAATTGTTCTTAAAATTCCACCGCGCTCCAAGTCAGACAGAATGGGCGACGAGCCGAACCACAGGATGTGACAAGGAGCATCCCCTGATATGTAGGTGAGATGTAGGTGAGGGGGTGAGGAGCAACCCGTGAATGCAGGAGGAGCGGTGTTTATTACTGCAAACAGCTCGGTCCACTTCGAGGACGGCGGGTGGCTACATGGCAACAATGCAGTTCAGCAGGTGCGTCGCCTTAGGCGCCACATCAGCCCATCGAGTATGATAAGCGCAGCTGCGTCTCTGGAGCCACAGCACTATCTTGGGCGTCCTGGATGTTTCTCAGGAACGTTCAACTGCAGCGTAGACCCTGGCCAATCACGCGTACCTCAATAATCAAGGCTGCCCCACTCCAAGTTGTGAATGGATGCACCGTGTCGTCACAACAAATGCCTGGGGCCCTAGTGAGCTCAGCGAGCCTCGTGTTCAGGAGAAAAAGATGATGACATGCCAGAGCATGTGACGTGACCGCTGATGAGCTGCATGCATAGATAGGTGGCAGTGCGTGTGATGACATGCCAGAGCATGTGACATGATTGCTGACGAGCCGCACGCTTAGATCGGCGGCAGTGCGTGTGTTTGGACTTTTTTTGGTGACGAATTTCAAACCATGCGTGTGGCTTATCCTTAGAACGATTCCGTTGGCATCACATCCTTTGTGGTTCTGTAGTGCCAAAGGAGTCGGTCCAATGATAAGCACACCCAGCTTGTGGTTGGCCGACGTTCACCAACCGCTGCGAGGTGGGTGTGTGTGTGCCTGCCTGCCTGCCTGCCTGCCTAGCTAGCTAGCTAGCTATGGCTGGAGGAGCAGGGTGAAACAATAGCGCGCAAACTGTGCGCTCCAGATGAAATTCAGATGTGATTCAATGCCCGTCACCCCGTGCCATTGGATGATTTATTAATAGTGGTCCGTGGGCCGCTACCCAGCACACCTGTACACCAGCTGATGCGTGTTGGGAGAGAGGGGGGGTTTGCAGGGTGGCGCCATAAGCTTGGGATACTCAGCGGTGCTGAGCATGGCGGGAGTCAACGTTGACTCCAACACCGTGGATCTGTTTGCCGGAGGGGGCATCAGCGCAGGGAGCGGCAGCCAAGTCCTAATGAATCAGTCCCGTGTGGTGAACAACACGAGCACGGGCAGTGGAGGGGTCTTGCAACCACCCACCCACCCGCCACTTGCTTGCCCGAACCCCTGTCCCTCCATTCTCGTGAATTCCACCTCCGGCTGGTATGCGCTCAGCTTGGAGTGTGCTCAAAGGGTCGTCGTTTGTGAGGTGGTGCTTGAAGAAGTGGTTGTGGCGTGCATGCAGTAGAGCCACGCTGTTCACACAACCTGTCAAGTGCACGCTGAATGAACGGATGTATTTCCAGCATCACAGGTCATCACACGGCAGACGCAAAAGTGGCCATGCATCCTCGGAAGACGCCGCGAAGGCGAGGAGTTTGCTACTAAGATGGGAGGGAGGAGTTTGCTATTAAGATGGGAGGGAGGAGTTTGCTACTAAGATGGGAGGGAGGAGTTTGCTACTAAGATGGAGGGAGGAGTTTGCTACTAAGATGGGAGGGAGGAGTTTGCTACTAAGATGGGAGGGAGGAGTTTGCTACCAAGATGGGAGAGGAGGAGTTTGCTACTAAGATGGGAGGGAGGAGTTTGCTACTAAGATGGGAGGGAGGAGGGGCGGGAAGGTGCATGACCAGGAGGTATCTATGGCGTCGGTGCTACCATTGTTGTTCGCGGCACCTCGAGGGTTGCGGATAACGAAGCCAAGGTCGACGGAGGTGGTGTGTGCGTGGTTGGCTATGGGACGTTGGAGATGGATGCCTCGAGCGTCACAGGCAACCGAGCTGCGGGCAACGGGGGCGGCTTCGCAGTGAGCACCGGGTCGGAGGCAGCCCTGCGCAACGGCGCGGTGTTGGAGCGCAACCACGGTGGCGATGGCGGCGGAGTGGCGGTGTCAGAGGGCCGCATCAGCATCGTGGACTCCGCCGTGCGCGTGAACACTGCGCATGGAACTGCATCAGGCGTACTTCTGTATGGCGGCGCAGAGATGGAGGTGGAGGGCAGCCGCTTCGAGCTGCACCCCGGGAGTGCTCTGAAGGTGGTCGGGGAGGCGCAGGCCACGGTGAGCCCCACCCCGCCCCATGCAAGCTGGTCCCCATCATGCCAGCAGTCCCCGTGCTTTCCGCACAGTGAGCTGTCTTGTGAAGCAAGGTGGCAAACCCTGCCGGTTGCGAAGCCTGGTGTGGCGCATGCCGGCCCACCCTCGGACTGTGTGGGCCGCTCATGGAGTGGTGTGGGTGGGCTTCCAGGTGAGATCCACAATATTTTCACAGAACAACGGCACCAACGGCGGTGGGCTGTGGGCAGACAGCAGCACTGCGGTGATGCTAGATGGGTGCAGCTTTGAGCACAACGTTGCGGAAGCGGGTAGGGGGGGGGCGTTCTACTCAGTCGGCAATCTCACGATGACAGCATCTTTGTGCGTTGGGAACACAGCGCAGCAAGGCGGGTCAGCCTTCCTCGAATTCGCGCTCCCAGGCCAAGCGGTTGAGGTGGGTGCTTTCAGTCTCTAGCTCAGTCCCCTATTGCGATTGCTCGCGGGTGGGGGAGCACATCGAGAGTGAATGTGAGCCCGGATGTAGGGTAGCCCGGGTGCGTGGAAGATGACAGATGCCATGCACCAGTGTCGATGTGTGGCCTATGGGACCGATCCCCGCCTTACATCGACGCGAAAGTACCGGCGGTGGACCTATGGGGGACCCATCAACAAGTTGGCCTCAAGTATGGCAAAATATTAAGCATTGTTAAAACCGCAATTTTCATGTGTTTGTTTGAATTGGAGCCTGCGGAGTTTGAGTGGTTTCAAAAGCATTGCCCCGATCGACCTGAGCCGTGCGCCCGGATTGAGACGGTGATTGTAAATTATTGTGAGCCATAATTTTGATTATTCGAAGGTAGATAGAGTATCCCCCCCCCCTTTCTGTCGACTGTAGACGTCCCGTGACACGGGGGGGGGCAGCGTCCGTAGGACGCCCGTCAGATCACAGATCTGATTTTTTGATCCGACGACACAGCAGTTCGTTTCTCGAGTTTCGGGCCTGTTTATAAGTGAACAGATCCGCCCCAATGTCATTCGGGGACGCCCGCTGCTGTTCCGGATCGATCGTGGCAAGCCGTTTCCGACGGTTTGTCGAAGCGCTAAAACCGGTTGTGACGGCCTCACAATCAGTTTTCTCACTTCAAGCCCACAGGTGCTTAGCACCGTTTGCGCTCTCTTTTTCGGTGCAATATTTGAGTAAGAATTTTACTGGCTTGACGTAGGAAAACTTTCTTGCTTTCTTTTTGCATTTTTACTGACATGGCTGCTCATGCTAACCCTGCCTCCGCTTGGGGGGAACCTCCGGTGATTCATGCCCTTGCCAATCTTCCCGCTTTCCACAGCACGGTGCTTTCCGGTAGGTGGTAACGGCTACCACAGAGGTGGCTGGTTTGTTTGGGAGGATTGACCCACTTCGCGCGACAGTGTCCTCCTTTTTGCTGCCTATTTTGGCGGCAGACACGGTCGCGTTGTAAGCTGCGAATTTCCTCACCGCAGACCCTGCTGTTCCGTCCGGTTTCTCTTTGCCTGCGTCGTGGGACCTGTTTCCGGTCGGCGCGTGGGGCCCTCTGAAAGAGAAAGCCACTCGAGATTGGAGGCTTGTGGGTAGAATTTTGTTAGGCTCACATGCTTTTGCGCTTTTGAACGTTCCCGTTCCGGTTGCTGACCCGCTGGTCCTGTTGCAGCGGCAGATGGCCGACCAGCAGGCTCAGCACCTCACGATGCTGACTGCCCTCCAGGCGCAGTTGGCAGCACAGCAGGCTCAGATTGATGCCGCCGCCGCAGCAGCTTTAGTCAGGGCAGCGGTCGCTCCGGCCATTTTTTATTAGATTGGTGTAAACCATGACTGTCTAGGCCTTGTACAGCAGTCAAAATGCTCAAACCCTAAAAACTCCCTTAGAAACCCTTAGATCTAGATTTGTAGATCTGCTGAGCTAATCGTAGCCGTTGGATCAATGATGACCATATGACCATCGGGGAGACAATACGTAATAGTTTATCGGCCCACCTTAGTTGTGTCTCTGTAGTCTATGAATTGATAGTGACATGTAGGACTCATCTTCACGAACTTTCACGAACAGTCCGCCCAGTCAGTAATGTTCGGGCGCTAGATTTTGCGTCGATTCAGGGTGCGAGCTGATTCATCTTTTGTGAATGGAAGTTATCGCGTGCTTCGGCAAATTACCCACTGTTGAATTCCAAAAGGGGGTAGCTTCGGCTTGATGCAAGATCCACAACCACACGTGTTAGGTAGCCTAGGCGCCACGTGCCTCTTCTCGTCGGCTGCATGCATGCGCGGTGCCGCCCTGTGCCGCCCCAACTCGTCCTCTGAATTGTTTCTTTTGGGAGGTGTCTGGGCCAACTGTGAATGACGAGCCTCGCGTGATGTGGTGTGCCAGATGCGTGACAGCCAGTTCTGGAACAACACCGCCCTCGGGGATGGTGCGGTATTCTACATGTACAAGAGCCTGACCGAGAGTCACCCGGTGCCGGCGCCGGCGCAGCTGGCAGACCTGCATTACGAGCAAAACTCGGCCCAGGGGGGAGGGTCCATCATTTTCTGGGACCCGAATAATCTGACAGCGTCGCCGCAGCCCCCGGAGTGCCTCGGCTGCACGGAGGACGTGGCATCCGCAGGTAACACCGCGGGGTATGACTCCCCCTCAGGCTGGGCCTCCCGGGCCACCGGGCTGCGGGTGGCAAAGACCCAGGCGCAAGAGGCGGGGGGGTATGACCTCGTGCACGGCATTGAGGTGGAGGTGACGGACGCAAACGAGGAGGTGGTAACGAACGCTGTACACTTGACAGTGAAGCTGCTGAATAGCCCTGGGTCGCCGTGCACGCACTCCGGTGACGGCGTCGAGCAGCGGGTCGTCAACGGCCGCGCCGTATTCCGCCACGACCTGCAGCTGGTGGGTGCGGCGGGGGATACCTGCCTCCTGCGTTTCACTGCCGAGCTTGGCGTGGAGGGAGAGGTGAGCTCCAGCGACACGGCGGTACCGCTGCGCTACTGCGTGCCGGGAGAGTACCCGGCGCAAGGGCACTCATCCAAGTTTCAGAAGTGTACGCCCTGCGCAGCAAACCACATCAGCTTCTCCAACGACACCGCCTGCTTGGAGTGCACCGAGGGCGTCACCTGCCCCGGGGGTGACACATATGTGGTGTGCCCGGGGCACTGGCTTGCGCCCAACGCGCAGTACTGCCAGCAACACGAGGACCCCACGCAGTGCTTCCTGGACCGCCTGTACGAGTGCGGGGTGAAGGACGCCTGCAGCTCTGTGGAAGAGGAGGATGCCGTCGCCGATGATGACCACGCGGATGAGGACGAGTGCTTGGTGGGAGGGCGCAACAATGCGCGCACGGGCAGCGGTATTGCCAGCGTGGAGGGGCTAGCGCTGTGCAACTCCGATGCCTACACCGAGGGGGTCATGTGCGGCGGCATGACACTGGTGGGAAGTCCCTTGCCTGCGTTGCCATAAGATTTCAGTTGGACTGCAAGGCGTCACATCGCCGTGACCCAATGTCATACCACACGGCTTAGTTGTAGCCCGTTTCCGGCTGTTTTGCTCGCTGTGTGCATTTCGCATTTGCTCTTGCCAAAGCTCTCTCCATTTGGCGGAGACATGTCCGCTGTTCCAGCTCTGTGACACTGGCTCTGGAGTACTATAGTAGCATATTCCCTGCCATATTTCCTCCGCAGGCTGCCAAACGTACGACTCACCCAGCTTGTGTGGTGGCTCACTCCGCAGGTCATTTGCGCTGCGGATCACTTCCCGAGCATCCTGCACGACAGCTGCCACCAGTGTCCCTCGCGGGGCGCCAGCCTGTCCCAGGCGGTGCTGGTGACGGCCGTGCTGGGCGCTGTAGTGGTCTTGCTGCTCATGCTGTACCTCAGGGTGAGCCGCACAGCTGCCGTGCGCGAGTTGCAGAAGGATATCGCCGAGGACATGAACAGCGGGGGGACTACGGCAACCGCCAATCAGCTGAATAAGGCGAGGAACGCCCTCAACCAGATCATCGGGTACGCGCAGGTGATGGGCCAGCTCACCAGCATCTACAACGTGGAAATCATCCCCTGGACCCTCAGGGAGTTCCTGGGGTGGTTCAACCTGGTGAACCTGGACCTCGACTGGATGCTCAACATCCCCTGCTTCTCCCACTACTTCGCGCCATTCCTTGGGCGCTCCTCCTTCTGGTTTGCCTTCTGGCAGTCCGTGGCCACGCCCGCGCTGCTGTGCGCGTTCTTCGCAATGGTGTACCTCTGCCTCGCGCGCCTCCGTGCTCTCCATCAGCGGCCGGCCACGGAAGAGGCGCCCTCCGACGTGCAGGCAAAGGTCCGCCTGCGCGCTGTCCATCTGTATTGATCACTTACCCTCTGTTCTTTATTAAGACAGACCTGAGCAAATTACTTCATCAACTCAATCAAGAATCATAACGCCGTTGTGATAGGTGCATGTATGTACGTGACGTTCACGTCACAATATCGATATGCCACGTCATTTGCAACTCAGATGAGCGAAGCGAAGAAAGGAATCGGGAAACGAAATACAGAACCGATAGCGACACGGCACTGACGCGACGCGACGTCTCATCGTATAAATCGAATCGTCAACGTCGAACGTGTCGCGAGTCTGGATAATGTCATCGTAAACGAATCGTCATCGTTAATCTGGCATGCATGCTTGCATGACGACTTACATGACGACACGATTGATGACGGCCTAGCGGATATCTTGAAATCAACAATGCTAGTATTGTAACGTGCCACAGACAAGTTGGTCTTCCATACCTCCTTGGCTGCGCCCGAGTTCCCTCCGCTCGTATTGTCGTGCTAGTATCGGGCAGCTGCAACTACCCTGCATTTCAGAAGTGCCACTACCACTGCCCCCTGGAGACAGTTGTTATGTGGCGATTGAGAGCGTGAGGCGACGGGAGGGGAGAGGGGCAGGAGCTTCAAATCATCGAGCTACAATGGCAACGGGAAACAAAGGCGGTTTGCATAGGCGCAACCATCTTCCTCTTGATGATCGTGTACCCGGGCATCTCCACAAACATGTTCCAGCTGTTCAACTGCGAAGGGGTGGCCTTCGATGACGAAGATCTGCTCACTCAAATGTGGTGCGTGCCCCCTGGCGCGCCCTGCACCGAGGACCGGCCGCGCCCATGCTTTTCTTGTTGCCACGTGTCGACGTGTGGGGATTCCCCTGCGGCAAAAATCAAGAAACGTTTCGATCGCCCACAGTAGCCTGACAAATGTTTTGTGGCTAAGCGGCCATCGCCCACATCCCTCCATCCTCGCCCTGCACCTCTCATCACGTCAGCGCCGCGCACGGCCCTTGCTAGGGTGAGCCGAGCGCGCCAATCCGGAGCACTCGAAATATCACAGCCGCTGCACCGATGAGCGCATAGAAAGCCCTGTGTGTTATGCAAGGCAGACAGTGTTTTCCAAATCGGTGCACCCCTCCATCAATGCGAGGCAGCACTGTGACCATCCACCCCCCCACACCCTCCATCAATGCAGGGCAGCAC
>LGRX02018926.1:28398-81560 GCA_001247695.2 Cymbomonas tetramitiformis | reverse complement strand
GCGCGCAGCGTGTGCACGGCGACCGGGCGCCATCGAGGCTCTTCGGAGAGGAGATGAGCGCGCCTGGGAGCGTCACACTGCACACGCGTGCCCCGGCGACGAGCGCGGAGCGCAGCACCCACGTGAGGGTCGCTGCTGAGGCCTGTGTGGCCGACGCTCCGGGCGAGATGGCGCCCAGCGATGGGACGCCTCGCCACACGCAGACAAGGGGCGCCGCCCTTGTGCTCGTGTCGCTACAGGGTGAGCACGAGAGGTGCTCGCTCGCGCCCTTCCCCACGGCGCCAGGAGAAAGCGTCCAGGCGTGGACCGCTTTTCTCTTGGGGGGGAAGAGGGCGCGCCGCGGGTGGCACACGATGACCACCGCGAGCGCGCCGAGCGCACCGCCACGAGGCAGCTGGATAGATGGCCGCTGTCTCGGGCCGCGTGACGCGCAGCTGCCCCACCAGGCACGCCATACTCATGGTGCCTAGGGGTGGCGCGCAGCGTGTGCACGGTGACCGGGCGCCATCGAGGCTCTTCGGAGAGGAGATGAGCAGGCCTGGGAGCGTCACACCGCACACGCGTGCCCCGGCGACGAGCGCGGAGCGCAGCACCCACGTGAGGGTCGCCGCTGAGGCCTGTGTGGCCGACGCTCCGGGCGAGATGGCGCCCAGCGATGGGACGCTTCGCCGCACGCAGACAAGGGGCGCCGCCCTTGTGCTCGTGTCGCTACAGGGTGAGCACGAGAGGTGCTCGCCCGCGCCCTTCCCACGGCGCCAGGAGAAAGCGTCCAGGCGTGGACCGCTTTTCTTTTGGGGGGGGAGAGAGCGCGCCGCGGGTGGCACACGATGACCACCGCGAGCGCGCCGAGCGCACCGCCACGAGGCAACCGGATAGATGGCCGCTGTCTCGGACCGCGTGACGCGCAGCTGCCCCACCAGGCACGCCATACTCATGGTGCCTAGGGGTGGCGCGCAGCGTGTGCACGGCGACCGGGCGTCATCGAGGCTCTTCGGAGAGGAGAGGAGCGGGCCTGGCAGCGTCACACCGCACACGCGTGCCCCGGCGACGCGCGCGGAGCGCAGCACCCACGTGAGGGTCGCCGCCGAGGCCTGGTGTGGCCGACGCTCCGGGCGAGATGGCGCCCGCCGATGCATCGCTTCGCCACACGCGTATTGGCGGGACGCCGCCCTTGTGCTCGTGTCGCTGCGGTGAGCACGAGAGGTGCTCGCCCGCGCCCTTCCCCACGGCGCCAGAGAAAGCGTCCAGGCGTGGACCGCTTTTCTTTTGGGGGGGAAGAGAGCGCGCCGCGGGTGGCACACGATGACCACCGCGAGCGCGCCGAGCGTACCGCCACGAGGCGCCGGATAGATGGCCGCTGTCTCGGGCCGCGTGACGCGCAGCTGCCCCACCAGGCACGCCATACTCATGGTGCCTAGGGGTGGCGCGCAGCGGGTGCACGGCGACCGGGCGCCATCGAGGCTCTTCGGAGAGGAGATGAGCGCGCCTGGGAGCGTCACACCGCACACGCGTGCCCCGGCGACGAGCGCGGAGCGCAGCACCCACGTGAGGGTCGCTGCTGAGGCCTGTGTGGCCGACGCTCCGGGCGAGATGGCGCCCAGCGATGGGACGCCTCGCCACACGCAGACAAGGGGCGCCGCCCTTGTGCTCGTGTCGCTACAGGGTGAGCACGAGAGGTGCTCGCCCGCGCCCTTCCCCACGGCGCCATGAGAAAGCGTCCAGGCGTGGACCGCTTTTCTTTTGGGGGGGAAGAGAGCGCGCCGCGGGTGGCACACGATGACCACCGCGAGCGCGCCGAGCGCGCCGCCACGAGGCAGCCGGATAGATGGCCGCTGTCTCGGGCCGCGTGACGCGTAGCTGCCCCACCAGGCACGCCATACTCATGGTGCCTAGGGGTGGCGCGCAGCGGGTGCACGGCGACCGGGCTCCATCGAGGCTCTTCGGAGAGGAGATGAGCGGGCCTATACCTCCGAAAACAGCCTAAAAGGACCATCCACAAAGATCAGATCCACTCCATAGCGAGCGTGTTGCAATGTTTTTTCATTGCGCCAATTGACCATGACTTGATTGCTGCGTGGACCCTTATTCCTTTCGGCGCGAGATTCGTTAACCTGTGGAACATTGCTTTCATCAGTCTGCTTTGAAATACATACGCAGGAAATACTTAATACATTGCAATGTAGATATTTGAACAGCTCTAACCTTTATTCCGAAATCCAGCAATCCCTCAGTCAGAAGCTTCGCCAGCAACTCGCGATGGCACTTGTTGAAGTCCACCGGCTGCTGGACTCCCTCGGCAGCATGCAGCTCCTTGTGTTCGATTTTCAGCTCCATGAATTCAATCACCGCGCTCTTCGGCTCCCAATCATGATCGAAAATCTCCGTTTTAATCAGAGCATCCGGCATCCCGCCCTCCCGGCGTGACGCTTTCACACGGAGTTCCAGCCATTCCCAAACGGCCTGTAATACGCATCAGAATCAGTCTTCGAACTCAGAGACAGAGCAGACTCTAAGTCAAGGTAACGCCAGAGCTTGACAATCGTATACGATTGTCACACTTCTTTTACCAACATTTACCAACTGACCGATCATCCCCATGGCATGATCATCACAAGTGTATAACGGGGTCACCTTCGCACTGAACGCGGCGATCTCGTCATTGATATCTGGCATTTCTTTGGCTTCCATCATCCGCGACGCTGCCAGTACTGCAGGGGCCATATTAATCTGAGACCCAGCTGCTGCTTGAATCGCCCATAGCAAATGCAGGCAGTTTTCCTCAAACCCCCTTTTCGTATGGGTGATGCCCAACGTCTGCCGAAACCATGCGGAATCGTATACGGGTGCCTCAGTGTAGGCAGGGCCATAAAGCTTCGGAATCGTGAACGTAGCCCCAAAGCGACCGGCATTTCGAATCTCGATGTAGTCATCCGGCAAGGAGTGAATGTAGCACAAGATCATACGCGTGGCTGCATAGCAAACATCACTGTCATTAGGACTTGTAATCCTGCAACTTAAAAAAAAATACTTGTGAGGACTAACTCACCAGCGCAATCCACAAGAGTCTTGTAAGTATGCATGGTATCCTGCGATGACTTATTCACACTCTTGTCCATAGCCCTTCCTTCCTTGGAATCAACGCGCTTCCATCGTTTTGCTTTCATCATGCTCTTCATGACCTCATCGAAGCGTGCAGTGTAGAATTTGTTGGAAGATTTGATTAACATCCACACCAGAAGCTTGGTTTCCAAATCAGGCTCTCTGTGGACGTCTTGCATAAGTGTCTGGTGATGCTTTTGCACGTACGTCATATGCTGCGAATCACGGTAAAATTCCCCATCAAATTCATAGGGTCCCCAAGGGTTGTCAGCTTTTAGTTTGAGTATACTATCCTGCGTATCCTCATCATCATCATAGACGTCCATCATAGCCTCTGCGTGTTTATACCAATCTGGGTATTTAGTCCAACCCATCAGCGAGGCAAACTTGGCCTTGGCAGATTCGATGACATCCTTGATGAAACCAAGACGATGACAATACGAGCTGAACTCAGTGCCAGTCAAAAACGTGCCCTTGCAACTGATCCCATATTTCTGGTAGAACTCCTTCCGTTTGTCCACATCGTCCACTAATACTCCTTGCTTCGCCACATTAAGAACAAAGAAAAAATATCGTACATCAAACCCTAAGGCTGATAGCGAGGTGCTTATAGCCTCTAGGGTAAGAACAGGCTGCAGTTCTTTCGGATAGTTCTTCAACTCGAGAGCTTCCTTCCGCCATTCATCTCCCAGTTTTGGATCCAGTAACCGCAAAATCTGCAAGCAAGACACGTTGGACACATGTAAGGGGGGCGACACGCTTGTCACGCGTGGGTGAGAACTGAAGCTTGCGCCAAAGCTTGACAATCGTATACGATTGTCACGCGTGAGTCAGGGGCGAAGCTAGCGCCAAAGCTTGACAATCGTATACGATTGTCACGCGTGGGTGAGAACTGAAGCTTGACAATCGTATACGATTGTCACACGTGGGTGAGGACACATGAGAGAGCGCGGAAGTTTCATACCTTTTGCGCATCCCGCTCGCGCGATTGGAGGAGGGCAACTTTTGCCGATTGATCCCGAAGTTTGGAAATCTCGTTCGAGTAGGCCGCCGCGGTCGTATCCCTCAGATTGTTCCGATACCAAGCGTTACTCTTGGCACTAGCTTGCCTTACCGGGAATTGTGTAAAATGCGCCAGTTGGTCTTCCGAGGCGTCGGCAATATTCAACAGCAAAATCCATTTATCGTGTTCGTGAGAGTCAACAAGACTTTCTGTTTGGTCGGTGTTCGTCAGTGTCCCGATAAGGCTCTGCGCAAACCGAAACTTGTAAAAAATGCATTCATGTACACACGGTATTTTATTGAAACGATGAAACAAACGATATCATACAAGGATCGCTTACCAAAACACAAAGAGGTGTTTCTTTCTTCAGAATTGTAATCGTTGTGGCCAACCCCTCCAGAGAGGACCTATTACTGGTCCCGGTACCGTTCCAGAATGCTTTACGTTTCCTTGCGTCCAGGACAAGGTCAAGCCAGGCGTCATAGCGATGCTGGCCATCCACCACGACAAGCTGCATTCGCATGAACTTGTTTTTCACCCACTTCTTGTAGTCATCAGGACCACTATCGAATAGACTGAGATAGTCGGTCTCCAGATTGTGCACCATGTTGTTGAAGTTGCTTATTTCCTCAGGAGCCTCCGCATTCGCCGCTGCAAGCAACCGAAATGAACTCAGGTCTGCAGGTCTGACAATCGTATACGATTGTCAAGCTTTGTAGGAAAGTCCCGAACCCTTGCATAATACTAGTGCTGACAAGCAATGCCTCACCGGGATAAAACTTGGACATGAGCATTTCAAGGTATGGCTTACGCGAGGTCGACTTTACACAAAACTTCGGAAAATATTTTTATTCGATAAACATGTCGCTTAAACCAATCTAAACATATTGCGCGCTCTGGGTATACAATCGACCCAGGCATTGAAAAGTTGTGGCCGATACCGCTCGGTTACCTCCCATACTTAACCATACTTAAGAGCACACTTCAATCGCATTTATCTCACGATCTAGAAAATCGGAAGTTTTGTGTAAAGTCGACCTCGCGTAAGCCATACCTTGATTTGCCTATACTCTTCGTCCGTGTAATAGTGTCCAGTCCACCACACGATGACATGTGATTTGTCCACCTCCCATCGCTCCATGATGACCTTCTTCTGCTTCTCTATTCCCTCTTGTGAAGTCGCGCGGGTAAACGAAAGTCGGTTTGAGTCCCCCTGAACATCAGCAGGATGTACCAGCAAGCCAAGAGGGGCAACTACTGGAAGCTTTTTGTCTTCTCGAGTATTAAGCTGGGGACGAAAAGTCCATTCTGAGATCACTTTTTTGATATTCAGCGGTCCTGGGAATATGTAGTCTTGCCTGTTGTCGTCATCAGTGGTCCCAGATATCGCTGCCTTACCCTTCGGGTCACGAGCACGCTTTGGCGGTGGTGCACTCCCCGAGGTCTCGGGTGCAGGAGCTGACGCTGCCTCTGGCCCTGCCTCTGGCGGTGCATCTGCATCAGCTTTTCTCTTACCTAGCATTCTTTTAAGAGTGCCAGCAGCTTTAGGTGCGTCCCGATTCTTCAGTAATGCAACAGCTGTATCAACTATCTCCTTATTATCTCCACCTTCCACAAGGGCCCGAATTCCACTCTCGAGGTCTTTCTTCTCCTTCTGTTTATTTGTAGCGGCATACTCGAGCATTAGCGCAACGACTTGCTCAGCTGGTTGCTGAGCTGGTTGCTGAGCTGGTTTCGGCGCACCAACTGTAATAGTCAGCTTTCTTGGCGATTTAGCTGTAGCTTGAGGATCACTTGCGACTGGAGTGGCATCTTCACTTGCGACTGGAGTGGCAGCTCCTGCGGTACCTGGAGCAACACCAGCGGCGGGTAACTCATTTGAACCACCTTCACCGGATGCCAAAGATCCGCTCTGAGAGGCCTGTGCACCTCCGGAGGCCATACGCTGTAAATCTCTCATTGAGCCTCCGATTTTCTTTCGAGCGGTTTGTTTTGTACGAGCCATGCAATAATGAAATCAATGACACCCCGACATGCATTTATAGGGCTGCAGGTACGCACCTCCCTCACGCCCGGCAGCCACAGCCTGTGCCTTAGCTGTGGGCTTTCTGACTCTTGTGATCCTCCCTGTAGACATCTGTAAAATTATGAATTATTTTAATATTTTCCTGGTATATATAGATAAAGAAAATCTATAAATATATCTACTACAATACTCACGTGTGACAATCGTATACGATTGTCAAGCTTCGACCGTACGGTTAATCATATTCAGATGTGCACGAGTAGTGACAAACTCTTCGCGAATATCCAGGCAGGGTTATACGACATGCAATATGTAGATATCGACGACAGTATCGGTGACACTAACATCGATGACAACCTAAGAAACGGCACACCTACAGTACCCGGTGGAAATCCCAAGAAAAAAGTACAGATATGGTCAAATTTCCCACGTACACAGTCCGTAGCTGGCTGGCCTCTTAAGGCCTCCGACTGATCAGAAAACTGAGAGTTTTCTGGTCAGCGGAGGATGACTGTCAGAATGACAGTCATCTGGAGCTGATCGGAAAACTGAGGTTTTCTGATTAGCGGAGGCCTGAAGAGGCCCTGCCTGAACGGTTTCGACAGTTGCCGTTAACTGTGGATTTCTGTGGAGTTTTTCAGTGCTGTAACTTTTACTATTCTTCAGTTCGAATTTTTATATATATTGTTATTTTTGAATTATCGACATGGATTGGTTCACCGACGTCAACGCTTGCCAGCAGAAGGTTGATGATTTGAAGGCACACGCGTCGTATGTGGAGGCCGCTAGGGCCTTGGAAAATGGAGATCCTTTAGCGCCGGCACAGGAGAAGCTGATGCGACAGATGGCCACTTTTACGAGTAGGTTGTCTATCCTGCGTGAGGAGTCGTTGCAGGCGGTTGGGGGGGCGCGTAAGCGCCCTTGGTTGGACGCTGTCGACTACGATGAGCTTCCTGGAAACGATCGTCAAGAACTAACTCGCGCGGGGTTGGAGAAGGACTCGTTCAAGGGCGTCCGGAAGCAATTCGACGAGGTCAAGCACCACTATGGCGCTCACGCTGCTACTGGGGCAGCGTTGGATGAGGCTCGCAAAGCCTTGGAGGGTACGCAACTTCCTTCCAATGTTGTGGAGGCTCTTGCCTTTTGTGTGGAGACGGCTGAGAAGGGCGTCGCGCGCGCTAGAGAGCGTGGGAAGGTGTTGGCTATGGTGGTTGACGAGGGTACTGAAGTGGGTTGGAAGATGGCGGAGAAATTAGAGAGACGTTCGTACGCTGAGAATGATGAGGAAGACAAAGCGTGTAGGCGCGCGCGGAAAGAAGTTAAGGCAGAGAATGAGGCAAAGGCGAAGGCCAATGCAGCCAAGCAGAAGGCCAGGGATCAACGCCCTAGGCCTGTGGCTCAGCAGCAGTTGCCTCCTTTCTCGCCTCCCCCAGCTGCTGGGGCTGGAGGTGGTCGTGGCTTTGGCCACAACCTAACGTGCTTTCGATGCGGACAGTGGGGCCACCACCAGAACCAGTGCTCCTTGCCTGCTGCGGGCCGGGGTCGTGGACGTGGCCAGGGATGAGCCCTCTGTTTTATGCTGCCTGGCAGTAGTCTCTTTGCAGTAGCAACAGACTTGTCTCGTGCGGAATGCCGAGCTGTGTGCCTTGGCGGAACGCCAGGCTTGAACGAATGTTAGCGCGGAATGCCTAACTGTAACAATTTCTAATTTATAATGCATAATGTTTGCGTGTGCTTCGCTTGCGGGTTGCTGTTGCCAGGTCTGGATGTTGAGTTTTCCGAAGAAGAGCTTGAAAATGCTGTTGCGATCGTTGAGCAGGGAGTTGCTGTGCCGCGAGTTGCGGGCAGGCTCAGGGATCACGCTTCCTTTTGGCGGACTTTTGTACGTTCGATTTATGTGATGTCTTGGATTGAGCACGGGTTTAGTTTGAGGTTTAGTAGCGGGCGTCCCCCGCCCTCGATTCACTTGCCCAATCACGCGTCGGCTAATTTGTTTCCGGAATTTGTCACGGGGGCTTTGCGAGAGTGTGAGTTGATGGGGGCGGTGCGGAGAGCGGCCCGAAAGCCCAAGGTTGTCTTGCCGATTATGGTAGACAACAATGGGGTTAAGCTTCGGCTGATTTTCAATGGTAAGTACCTGAATTCCTTTCTTGACTTTCCTCGATTTAGGTACGAGCACTTGCAACCGTTTGTTGATGTGCTTCGGCCGGATGATGGCTTGTGATGTGAAAGCTAATAATATAGTAATATATTAGCTTGCACTGTAAAGATGTCAAGGCAGTGAGGCTGAGTTTCTCGGTTCGGCTAAGTTGCATTAAACTGGGAGATACACAGTTTTAAGCTAGCGGACGGACCGTGACACTGACACACGAGCGGAGAAGACAGCAGGCACTGCAAGTGACATCCGAGCAGGCGAGGGGTGACACAGGGCACCACTGACCTCCCCCCTTATGGGGGGTGAGAGTCAGTGTTCCCATGACACCACCTCACCCCGAAGGTGGGAGGTGCACTGCAGGGCCAGCCGGTACTCCCGGGCAGGCGGCTAGGAGAAATGTAATGTTCCTTAGCTACTAGTCAACTCGTGATGTGCCAATTTAGGGGTCTCAATCTAGGGTTTGGGTTCAAGCTGAGTGCCAATCACGACTCCAGCTCCTGGAATATGCGGCACCCAAACAGGTGAAGATCGGAGTGCTGGCCAGTCGGTGTCCTCGTCCTGGAAGGCCAGGGCGGCACCGACGGGCTCATCCGGAAGCGGTGGGGCAAGGTCCTCAGCCGTAGGCACCACCAGAGCATCGCCGTCGTCATCGTCAATCGTGTCACCACCACCAGGTGCAGGCGGCAAGAGCCGCACGGACCGGAATGCTGCGTCAACAGCTGCGTCAACAGCGGGTACAGCAGGTGGGGCAGGGGCGGTGTCAGCAGGCGGCGGGTCGAGCGGCGGGCGAGGCGGAGCCGGCTTGGAGGTGACCAGGTGCTTGTTGTTGGCGAAGGCCTCGATGCACACGAAGGGGCAAGCACCACGAGTGTCGGGATGGGCATCTGTGACACCCCACACGCGGAAACATACAGCACACGGAAAACCAGTACCAGACCACTTAAGGTACAAGGAGGTGGGGTTGTCGGCCACCCACTTCCCATCAAGCGGCGCGTCGGACTGCTTCTTCGCGCGGAGTGCCATGGCCGTAGGACGGCCGGGTGGGTCAGGGGTCTGGGGCTTCTGGGTGGCGGTCTTAGGGCGGTACCCAGAACCCTCGGACCGAGTGTCGGGGCTCGGCGGGGACGAAAGTGTGGCCAGGGGGCTTTCGTCCCGAAATGCGAGACGGATGCGGAGCGCGAGGCGGTCAAAAGTAAAGAGGTGACCTGACCGTAATTCGCGGAGCACCACCAGGTACAGTGGGGCGACGTACGGACTCTTCTTGGCGGACTCGGACAGGATGTGCCAGAGGTCAGCAACGCGGTCGGAGTCGGAGTACGCAGGCTTGAGCTTGTGGTGACGTTCACAAAGGCGTCGAATCGTAGCCAGCTGCGGAGCTGGGTCCACGGTCTCAGAGAGGATGATGGCCCTCATCTGGGTCCAGTAGCGCATACCATCGGCGTCGGGCACGCCCTCGACCTCGTAGCGAAGTCGCTGGAGTGCATAGCGGCCGTCAGCGGGATGGGTACGCGCACACTCGTGGTATACGGATAATGCGTTACCACGAAGGGGGTGAGGCAGGAGGCAGAACAGGATCTCGTTCACAGTAGAGTGGTAGAAATCGTAGTCGTGCTCCAGGTCAAGCAGCTTGGCCGACTCCGCGTACGAGATCGGGAACATGACGTGAGCAAGTCCAGTGGTGAAGGCAGCGAAGTCAGCGTCGGCAGTGGCGTTGTCAAGGGTGTAACCAGTGGGAAGCTTGAAACCAGCGGACTTGAGGAAGCTCACGAGGTCACTTCCATACGTAAAAGCGTAAGAAAGTTGATCACGAAATTCCTCCTCGCGGCCCTCCTCCACAGGCGTAGTCACCAAAACGTCAGGGTCATTGAAGAAATCAAAAGCTGTTGGGGCTTCAATCGTAGATGTCGGTTTTGCACGCAAGGACGAAGTCCCAACGATGCGGCGGGGTCGAGCACTCGAAGATGGTGAAGAGTGCGAAGCCGTCGGTGACGGGGATGGTGATGCACCAGCGCGTGTGCGTGCAGCACGAAGCGCGGAACCAATCGTCTCACGTCGGGCGGAAGCCATGTCGGGCAAAAAGTAATGTCGGTCCAGTTGATTGGTAACGCACAAAAAAGTGCGTTGTAGATGTCGGTACTAAGGCAGATGTCGGTACTAAAAAAGATGTCGGTAAAAAGGTGACCTATGCGAAGGCAAGGAGGCCGATGTCGGTTTGAAGATGTCGGTACTAGGTTTGATGTCGGTACTAAGTTAGATGTCGGGTAGAATCGCAGGGCGCGAAGCGAACTGAACACAAGAAAAACACCTTAGAACGTAGGTGGGTCCAGACCTGATGTGAAAGCTAATAATATAGTAATATATTAGCTTGCACTGTAAAGATGTCAAGGCAGTGAGGCTGAGTTTCTCGGTTCGGCTAAGTTGCATTAAACTGGGAGATACACAGTTTTAAGCTAGCGGACGGACCGTGACACTGACACACGAGCGGAGAAGACAGCAGGCACTGCAAGTGACATCCGAGCAGGCGAGGGGTGACACAGGGCACCACTGACCTCCCCCCTTATGGGGGGTGAGAGTCAGTGTTCCCATGAGCTTGTTCTACTTGGACTATAAGTCCGGTTATTACCACGTTGACCTGCACGAGGGATCTCGGCAGTATGTGGCTGTTGAGTGGCTAGGTGTCTTCTATGAGTTTTGTGTTCTGCCGTTTGGATTGGCTCCGGCTTGTTGGGTCTTTACTAAGATCAACAGGGAGCTAGTGGGCCGTTGGCGGGCTCGGGGGGTGCGGGTGCACCCCTACGTGGATGACTTTATTTGTGCGGTGCGGGCCCCCTCCCTGACGGATCCTGCTGCTTTGGCTGAGCTCCGCTCGGTTATCCGAGATGTGGAGCTGGCAGGCTGGTTGGTCTCTGAGACCAAGTCACAGCTGTTTTTGACCCGTGATTTGGTGCATATAGGGGTTGGGATTGACCTCCAAGGGAGGCGGCTGTTTGTTCCGGACAAGGCGGTTGCAAAGATTAGGGCTTGCGCAGAGCAGATCCTGTCTTGTTTCCGCCGGGTGCCGCTGAGGCTTGTGGCTAAGTTTGCAGGCCTAGTGAATGCTCAGTGGTTTGTGCTTGGTGCACTCTGCAAGCTGTTCACTAGGTCTGCGGCTGTCCTGATTGCTGACACCTTGTGTTGGGGTACGTGGGCATCCCACGTCCCGGGCTCGGATGCTTTTAGGCGGGAGCTTGAGTTCTGGTTGGGTGATGAGTTTAGGCAGTTTCAGCGGGGCATTTGGGAGCCTAGGGGTTCAGGTTTGCAGTTAGAGGTTGAGCATTGTGATGCATCTGAGGTGGCATGGGGCTCTTGGCTGGAGAGTGCCCTGGGTCCGAGGGGGGGTCCTGAGTTGGAGGGGCATAGTTACCTGTCCTTGGAGGACAGGCTGCGGTCCTCTACACATAGGGAGTTGCGGGGTATCCTTGACTCCCGCCTCCGGGGTTTCAGTGTCTCGGGCCGCCTTCGGGGCAAGCGGGTGCTGGTTATTTGTGATAACCAAGCGGTCCACTTTGTCCTTGAGGGTGGTAGCAGGCATGAGGAGCTGCATGCACTGGCGGTTGAGATTTTTTGGTTCTGTATGGCAGAGAGTGTGGTGTTGTCGTCCTTGTGGGTTCCCAGGGAGTTCGAGGGGTTTGACAGATACCCGCCTTAGGGCTCTCTGAGCCGTAGCTGATCAGAAAACCTCAGTTTTCAGATCTGCTCCGTATGACAGTCATACTGCCTGTCATACTACACTGATCAGAAAACCATCAGTTTCCAAAGTTGAAAGTTGCCGCTTCTCATAAGACTGTTCTGAGACATCAAACGAAAAGGGCTCGAGAAAAGTATCAATTGTCCGATATCGTATCTGATAAATGATATGGTATTCCGTATATGGTGACACATCCCGGCATGATTGTCGTAACTAAGTTTCACCAACGCGAGAGCTTTGTCTAGCTGATCATATTAAGCATTTGAAGACAAGAATTTAGAGCGCACTGCAAGAGATGCTGCGGCTGGGTTGTTGTATTCGTCTGGCTAGGCCTACTTTGCTAAACTGCAATCCCCTGGCCAACGGATGGCGGAGCTCCAAACTAGCCCTTCCGCGGTCTCGTAATATGCCAACTACCGGCGGCAATGTGGCTTTTCTGTTGTTCGCTGGTGCTTCGATTGGAAGGTGCGTGCAAATTTTCCTGGCCTCAGGGGTTCCTGCACTGCACCAAGGCCCCAAGTGCTCTCCATTGATCCGCGTGTGTTGCAAACGTCTTTTATAGGTTATGAAACAAAATAAATTTCAGGGAATGCTAAGATTTGTTTGCCGGAATCTCTAGCGATACAGCCAAAAGGTTAACCGGCAGGAGTACCTTTGGTGCAAGTAACCGTTTGTTTTTGCTGCCCTACAAGGCGACCTCTAACCTCTGCGTTCTGCTGTGAGATTGGCAAATACATATGAATTATGGGAAATTTTGTTCCTATCGCATATAGCGCTGCCCAAGGAGCAAGTTTTTGCCATTGTGAGTCCGTATCTGACCTCCTCTAAGCACGTCATGCAGCCGCAGTTTGAGAGATACATCCGGTAATGTGCACGCGGATTGCAAAGTGCTCCACGAAGGTATGCGTGTAAATTAAGTACGAAATGGCATGAAGTTTTGATAGAGACCGTGTACCCCTTAGGCAACTTGGCGAAAAGTTTGACGTGTGGCCGGATAGAAACACGTGTTTGGGTGTTTGTGCAAGGTCGAGTGCAGCAATTTGCAACCCAACAGCATCGATCAGTCAAGCGTAGCGCGAGGTTCAAGTCGAAGAATACTCAGGCCAACCCTGCAAGTGTTCGCAGCTCGGCAAGGGCAGTGGTAAGGTCAATACTTGCCCTAACCAAGTTGCAAGTTGAGAAATCGAAAAGGAAACGCGATGTGTTTAGGGTATAGTTTCCGCCATATTTCCCGCGCAGTATCCACCGACTTTTTCACTGGCACCATACTTCACTTCACTTGCGGAAACGTCATCTCCAATTCAAGCTCCAGGCCCCTTCAATACTGATGACCACTTTTGTTTCGGCAGAGGGCGGTAAAACTGCAGCTCTTGGCAGTAGCCAAGAATGGTGGCGCAGATTATGAGGCTGTCGCAGGTGAGACGACCTGGCTCGCTCGAACATCATTCTCCTCGCTCAGCCAGTGCTCTCTCACCGAATGGAATAACAAATTGGCGATGGAGACTTCACTTGGTTGCACTTTGCCATGTTGTACAATGCACTTGCTGCACGAAGAGTGGGGTGGTGTGTTCACGGACTTGTCAATATTTCAGCGGGATATGGAGACAAGATTCGAAGATATTGCAAGTTTGAGGAGACTCTGATTCGTCCAAACCCTAAGAACTCCAAAGTCCCGGAGGAGCAGGCAGAGCCCTCATCACTTGGGCCATCTTCAAGTCCCGAATCACTTTCACGTTTTCGCTTCGCGTGCATTTTGTTGTCAGCACCCACTGTAGTGAGATGTGGTTGCGGAAGTTGCCAAGATTGATCCTGCAGAGGATTGCTTTACACGGTGCAACACTTCCTGAGCACTGGACGAGTGGACTGACAGTGTAACGACTGATACCATGAACTGCAGAAACGAGCAGAAGGCGAGCGTTTTCTTAAAGCCGTTACACCGAGAGATCGTGTGGTGCGTCATTAACCGTATCCTAACTACGAAGGAAATACGGTCTACGCCAAAGTTTAAGGTTCAATACTTTTTTATGTCACTTGTTGTACGTCACTGGTAGCCCGCATCCGCTTCACATCACGTGGCATTGTTAAATTGCGGAGTAGTAAATGCGTGTCAAAATGGAATGTCATTATGCTACTTTACCGGGCAGTGCTTAGCATATTGGCAATCTGAGACCTCTGAGATGTAGGTTGCTATCGCCCGGCGTATTTGTGCCCACAGGTGATCCTCGATGAGCGCGGGCGGGAGATTACCTCGGAGGGCCTCGCTGACATGATTGCAAAAGCTGGTGATGATGGTGTGGAGAATCTTGTTTTCGGCATCGGTGGGCCATATGGTCATCCCTCTGAAGTAAGCCTTGGTGTCACCAGTCTCTCACCCAAATGTGTAAGCACTGCCGCTTGTCAACATAAGAATGTCGGGGTGTTCACGTGGTGCAGGTGAGAGAGACTGCACACGATGTGATCCGACTATCTAAAATGGTGTTGAATCATCAGGCAAGCTACCCATGTAAGCATGTATGAAAGAGCGGTTAGGCGACTGCCATTTAGCTATTTGTGGTTTTTGCACATTTTGTCCCCTTAGACTTGCCTGATGCAACCTACTATTTGCTTGCTATTTTAGAGTTTGTATTGTTTTGGCTCATGGCATGTATGGTGCGTAGTGGAACTCAAGTAGGTCCATCTTGGTTCGGTAAACCCTTACGGGGATAAATCGCACTGCAACATGTTAATGTGGGATACTGCCAGAACATCCTTCGCTCAAATATGGTTATGTATTTTGTTGAGGATGCAGATAGCGCGCTTAATGCTCCTGGAGCAGCTGTACAGGTGAAGCCAGAAAGCACTTATTGCCTTTGACAGGAAAGACTGTTTTTGTGTGTGTGAACGTTTGTAACACCCAGAAAAAGAGCATGAATGAACGGCATGTTAATAAGGTTATATGAACCTTAAATTTGCTTCGATTCGTGAGACTAAATCGAATCAGTGCAAAATCCTTGTCTGAAACTATGAGCTTACTTTCCGAAAGAACACTCAAACCTTTGGCTTGTACGGTTGTGGCATTGTAGCATATTAGACCAAACGTTTAGTGGAATATGAAAACTGGAACTCTAAGGTGTCATCACTCCTGGTTTGTGCTTGTTGACCCTGAAATGCACCACGGTTGACCATCTTGATGTACTTTCTGTTTTCAACATTTTACCAAACCTGCTCACATCGGATGTTGTTGCTTTCCTCCATTGTGTCTACACTCTGCTCACATCTGACATTGTTATTTTCCTGCTTTGTGTGTATGCTTATATTTGATGTTGTCGTTGTATTTGATGATGCCATTCCTCCATTGTGTCTACACTCTGCTAGCTCTCGGTGTATTTGCAGATGGAGTCAGAAGCCCCGTTGGAATGAGTATGTGCGGGTGTGGTTGCACAGAGCTTGGACTATTTTGCGTGGGGAACCCTACCACCACTGACTAGCAATGCAGCTCACTCCCGCCAGCATTGCGGCGAAACTTGTTTAGTCAATTCATGGAGGCGGGGAGGATTGATCGGTGGGTTGCGTACATTCCCGGAGTACCTTACATATACGGTTCACAGGCATGCAACATATGTGTATGAGTGGAACTAAATGACCTATTCTTTTTGGTGAACATCATCTTTTGGTACCAAATCTTTAGTAGTATCTCCAGTACGTTCAATTTGGTCACAGATCTTGCAAACGTCGCGCATTTCTCTAGAGACCTAGTATTGCAGCATGCACGTAATATGCATTCTCAAAGGATCTCCTATTCTATTCGGCGTATGTAATGTTACTGTGTGTGTTTGGGAGGTATATGTTGAAACATGATGTTGCACACCATGCATTAAGGGATACCCAAACTTTGGGGGACTTGAAGAGAAAAGTTTTTTTGACTAAAAAACTATTGATATTGATGCATTAGTTTTATGTAACTTAAATTTGTGCGAGAACGAAATTTGCACAAAAAAAAAATGTGTGGGCTTAATCCCCGTTCTGAATGAATAATTTATAACATGAATTACTTTCGTATTCTTAAATTACGATGAGCGATGCCTTTGGTGTTGGATGCAACAATAGCATATTGAATATTCGTGTCACGCAAGGCCCGTGATTTGATATTTGCTACGATATCGAGCGAGATCGGGACAAACTCGAGAGACTTTCGCCAGGCGCAGGGGCCAGCAAATGTCAAAACGCTTACAAGCAATGAGCACTAGCTGATGAAATGCCCTGGCTTTGTGCTCCTGACTGTGTGGAATTGCGCAGTGTATTATGTTTGCAGGTGGTGGCGCGTTTAATAATGATAATTGATAATAATAAATAATAAAACATTTACGTCGATGAGTAAGGCAACGCCTTCGGAACGATCTACGCGAGTCTGTTCCCCTCATACATGACTGTCTGCAAAGGCAGGAAGCATTCCAATAAGCATGGAAGCAAGGGCGGCTAGGCACTAAAGAAGAGCGTGTCTGCCACCAGCGTCGGAAAAAACATCAGCAGGTCGTGGAGCTGATGCACGATGGAGATGGAAGTGGAATGGGCGGCGGTGGTGGAGAGGTGAAAGCCCAGGGGTGCTCCGGCCCCTGGACCGGTGGTGCCCCCGCGGAGCCGGGGCCCTATGGGGCCCCAGCCCCTTGGGGGTGGGGGAGGGGGTCCGCATAGCGCATAGCACCTTCCCTGCAATCTTCATAATCTCAGATTCTTTCTTATTCTTCGTACAGAGCTGCTGAATACTGGGTGATTCATCTATGGTGCCTACTTCCGGCATCATCCCCGTTTCATGTAGGATGCATCTCCCTAGCATGCCGCCTACACATCCTGGACAACTTTTTCAAAAGAGGCTTTACCCCACAGTGCGGGACACCCACCCTGTTAAGCACCTTACCGAAACCATCTGGCAAGTATCCCATGAGGGCCAGCTCCTTCGGCCATTTCGCCACGTTAAGAAAGGGGGTTCCTCCAGAATGCCTGTGCTCCCCGTCCAAGTGCGCTCCCGGGTATTGGCCTTGCTGCTCAACATCACCCTCACCCCCAACCCACGGGCATAATCGGGGTGGTAATGGGCATTCTCTCTCACTAAGGGCTTGTCGTTAATCATATCTGGATGCAGGCCCGTTTCTTTGAGCATTTTGGGGTTTATCTTTTTGTGCGGGACCACATTCATGAACCACTGAAGCAACTTATATTGCAGCTTTTCATTATCAAGTTTCTTGCTAACAGGGCATCCCATGCTCTCACTGTCTACAGACACAATGACCACATCTGAATATTTGTCCTTATAACATCCCTTCCCCGGCATTGTATAGGGTCCCTTTCCTGACCAATAGTCATGCGGGATGAAAGGTATGGTCCCCCTTGGGTATTTGAATATTAGTTTAAAGCCTTTCCCTGTCCACTTTTTGAGATTCTTCGGGGATACTGGCACAATCCAGATCCCCTCGAATCCCTCCGAAGTCATGGCCGCCTCCAGGCCACGGGACAATGTCTGCATAACAGCAGATGCTCCCTTTCTTACCCCACCATCAAAGGGTGGGTTCCCATAGATCTTTCTACCTTTTCCGGTGACACTGTTAACATATGCATCTCTCGCAAGTCCATCCCACCCTATTTTCCCTTTATGGCAAAAGGGTTTCAGCGCCTCTTTCATTGCTGCCGTGGGGATATATCTTCTCGGTTTGATTCCGGGGTGTGAGTTTACCGGGTTGCAGAAGAGCTCACATCCGTCCTTTCCTAGGCCTCTCTCATCTATAACGATGTCTAACAGGTCCCTCCTTATTGCGTAACAGTTCTTCGGATCACCTGACTCAGTATTACATGCTATGAGTGCTGAGTGAATATCATTGGCCCACTGTGTGTAATTGCTGATCGATGTCTGGGGTGTGTCAGTTGTTAGCCTATGCCACTCTACTAGCTTCCAAAATTCCTTCTTTTTTATATACTGCAGATCTTGGAAGTTGTGATGTCCATTGTTGTTTGTGCTGATGGGTGCGGCGGCTACTGCTACAGTGCCCTTCCTGGTATTGGATAGCCTGTACATACTGGCCTCTGGGAGGGCAGCAAGCGGTCTGGAGGCTGTTAGGTCCTTGTCTATTTCTGCTAAGGGGAAAATTTCGGAAGCTCTAGGAGCGCCACCCCTTGTGTTTCTGCCTTCTATGATCACTCTTGGGTCTCCTACAGTAGCTTGTTTTATCACCTCATTTATTTCTTCCTGTTGGTTTTCCCTCAGCTGGTGTAATTCATTTTCCCCCCTGAGCAATCAAATTGGATATGCTTATAGGTGCACAGTGGCGCTGTGCCGCATTTGGTGCAAGTTGGGCTTCCTCCCAGCCCCATCATATGTGCTCTATGAGGAGATGCTTGTAAGCCTGTGAGTTCTCTGCACCTATAGGCTGTGAAATACTTAGAGGCAATTTTTGAAACATCCTTGGTTGGTTTCACATGGTTCTCCTCCATTAGTCTAAGTGCCCTGCCTTGCCCATTCATGTCTTTCCATTTTTTGTGATGGTTTAACTTTTGAAGCCGCCTAATGTGGCTCCTGACGCCTCCTGTTATGGACTGTTCATGAAAAAAGAGCGAATAATCTAAGTCTCCATCTTCATCGAATCTTAGCTGCCTTCCACTGTATCTGAAAGCCGCTCTTTTTGGCCGTTCTACCTGTCATGGAGTCTGTCGTTATTGTGCCCTCTGATCCATTTAATCAGAAGTTTCGTTTGTCCTGCTGTGTTGTAGAATCCTAATTCTTCCAGGATCAATCTAATAGCTATCAGATCCCTTCTGTTTGGCTCTTGCAATAGGTCCCGTATATTTAAGGTTCCAGGGACACGGTTTACAGCACTGATGGTTGCCATGAAGTCAATCACATGAGTAAGAGGGACCATGGTGTTTAGTAATTCATTCTTCCGGTCTTGAAGTAGCCTTCTGAGTCCCAGAATTTCTGCAGTGGCGTGGAGCTGGGTTTATGAATGTTTTCTATGATTCCTGCCAGTGTCAACAACGGACGAACGGAGCCGGACCGTCTTCGACGGAGCCCGCCTTCGGCGGGCTACGACGTAGCCGGATCCTGCCTTCGGCGGGATCCCTACGGATACGGTCCGGGCCGAAGCTCGCCTTCGGCGGGCTACGACGTAGCCGGATCCTGCCTTTCACCGGATCCCTTGGATACGAGCATTTTTCGGAGCCTCGTGAGATGTTATTTCATAAAATAAAGTTAATGTGAAGCGCAAATCAAGGTTGGGCTTGCTCACGGGGAAGCCGATTTCCCCCCCACTGTATGGGGGCCTGCTTCTCCTTGCTTCACCCCTCACTGTGTGTGGCATGTGTCACCCGTGACCGTGTCCCCATCACGTTAGCCTTCCTATTTAGACAGTCCGTGTTTATGTCTAACTAGTTTTATGCTATTCCGTTCCGAGCACCCGGCACTGTGTTTTCTGTGACTTTATCGTGCATATATATATATACTGTAGCCTAGATGCATATCGTTCTTTCCTTGCATCCGACGAAACCGGGGGCTCCTCAGCTCTCACATACATTCGTGACCGTCGTAAATAAATATATATACTATTTTCAACGCCCACGATCGACCCGGTGATGTTCATGTTGGGATGACGATGGCGTTGGCGAATGTGGCGACTACAGTAATACCGAGCAGTACGTGCGTCCGATATATATATGACAGATCCAGACGATTGACCGGTGACGTGGATATAATCGAAAATTAAAATGATCGAACGAGACCCCACGGACTGAGTCAAATCGAACGCTTTGCTACGGATTAGAAATCTACCGATAATTCAAGCAAGCGAAGGAGAAGTCTAAAAGACCCTCCTGGACAAACGCGTGTGTGCTTGCTTCACTTGCGAAGGCGAAAGGTTCATCGAGCAACAGCTGTTACCGTTCGTGCATAGATATACAGCAGATATGTGTTTGTGAGCACATTTTTCAAATTCGAAATTTCTCTCATGGTAAGCCAAGCGCAACGTGAAAGAGGAAACAAAATTTTATCCCAAATTGCACCGATCAAAACATTGTTAAAGCGTCGGCGACGAAGTTTGAAGGAGTTGTATAACGAAGGTGTGCGTTTAGACAGGTTGCATCCTGAGTTGCGTGGTGCGTACGCTTTGCTTGCGGTCCGGCTGATAGAATTGAGAAACGTCGAAGGGGCTAGCATCAAGATACCTGCGATATCAAACCTCCCACGCGACTCCGTCCTGACTTCGGATGCCAGTGAGGAAGAAACTTAAGCCCCTGCCTGGACAACACGCCATCTCTGCATTTTTTAAGGAAGACAAACGCGTGTGTGCTTGCTTAACCCACACACAATGCAGTACTATTTTCATTGAGACACTTCTTGCATAACCCCTCCTCTTCGGTGCTTTTGTTGCGCAGGCTCCTTCTAATATCAAAACACATACCGCTGCCCCTCCACGTCGGGGCCTTCTTGTTGGTGTTGTCGCCTTTGCCTAGTTTTCCAGCCTGAAGGAAGGCGCAGCTCGAGGGCTCGAGGTAATGGAGGCCCTGCGCCGCATTCGCATTGTTGGAGGGGTGAGGGTTCTTGGGGCGGGGCGGAGGCTGTGCAGCTCCGATGGATCCCACCTGGCAACAGGAGGCTTGGATGGTCGCGTGCTCGTCTGGGATGCCGCCTCGGGATTTTACCGCCCTTCATGCCTGTGCTCTCACGCGCTTTGGCGCCTCCTTTGGCGCCCTCTTTGGCGCCCTCCTCGGCGCCCTCGCTTGGCGCCCTCCTCGGCGCCCTCGCTTAACGCCCTCCCCTTGGCGCCCTCCTTCCCCGCCCTCCTTGGCGCCTCCTTGGCGCCCTCTTGCTTTGCCTTCCTTGGCGCCCTCCTTGGCGCCCTCTTTGGCGCCTCCTTAGCATATCTTCAGCGCCCTCGCCAACGCCCTCTTTGGCGCCCTCCTTGTGCTTGCCGGCTTAAGGTGGCTTAAGCCACCTTAGCTTGGGCTGGCTCGTGGGGCTTCCTCGGCGGTGCTTTCAAAATTTGGAGACCCATGTTGTCAAGATTTTGGCTGCTCTTTACGCCGTGTCTTATCAAAAGTTTGATCTGAGTTCATCTTGACCCTCAAAATCTCGGTTGAAGTAGGGTGGGTATTTCCCAATTTTCCTTAAGATGGCTTAAGCCACCTTAAGCCAATTAGCCTCACGGGGCTTCCTCGAAGGCGCTTTTCAAAATTTGAGACCTATGATGTGAAGATCTCGAACGCTCTTTACGCGGTGAGTGTGTCGCCAAAAGTTTGATCCGAGGTCATGCAGCCCTCAAAATCTCGGTTGAAGTAGCATGGGTATGCGAAAACCGGAAAAATCGCTCAAAATTCACTAAATGTTTACCCTCTTGGATACTTCCCAAAATTGCTCACCGGGAACTTGGGCTCGCCGAATAGTGCATATAGTGTCTAAAAGAAGACATTGTCGCCGTCATTTTTGAGCTAAAAAAATCTAGTTTCAGTACCGATAGCTCCCGCAATAATTGAAAACGTTAAGGTGGCTTAAGCCACCTAAATCGTTGTTAAGGGTGGCTTAAGCCACCGAGGGTAATAACCACTTGGCGCCCTCCTTGGCGCCCTCCTTGGCGCCCTCCTTGGCGCCCTCTTTGGCGCCCTCCTTGGCGCCCTCCTTGGCGCCCTCTTTGGCGCCCTCTTTGGCGCCCTCGTTGGCGCCCTCCTTGGCGCCCTCCTTGGCGCCCTCCTTGGCGCCCTCCTCGGCGCCCTCCTTGGCGCCCTCCTTGGCGCCCTCCTTGGCGCCCTCCTTGGCCCCACTTTGGCGCCCTCCTTGGCGCCCTCTTCGGCGCCCTCTTCGGCGCCCTCTTCGGCGCCCTCTTTGGCGCATACTTTAGCATCCTTTAGCCACATACTTCCAATGTTTCCCTAATCTCCATTTCATGTTCATATCACAGATATTATGCGCTCATCTCCGCGTGGATATTGTTCTCATTGAGCCCGGAAAACCAAATCAGAATGGTATCATCGAGTGCGCCCACAAAGCCTTCCTCGGTATCATACAGGGTACCTCGGAGAATGGCGCCCGAGGGTGAGGAAGACCCCGCAAGACATAACCATAGTAGCATGTAGGATGTCACACATGCTCTCTTAGAACAACAGCTTCCAAGATTAGTCTGCCAAGAACTAGGCTTGTACAAGCCATCACCAAGAACCATGGGTATCACCTGCCTGCCTGTCTTCTAGACTACTACCATTATTTATTACTTGTATTCTTTTTGAATATGCATCTGCACTAAACATGCATCCAGGCTAAAAATGCATCCAGGCTGAATATGCTTTCAGGCTACAGCATATATATATATTATATACCCTCAGATCACTCTTTCCGTCAGGTTATCGACCCACATCACGCTTTGTGGTGTTCGGTTTTGCTAGACTCGCTTTGGCTCATCGTCAATTCTACTCACTTCCCTCTCACTTCCTTAACGGTTTGAGTGCATTTGCCTCATCCCAACTTCCCTCATCTCACTTCGTGTAGTTCCTACCGTCTGTGATTGGTTTTACACGATCTCCCTCGGCCTAACTTCCCTCTTGTTCCTTCACCCTGGTCGGCTACTTCCTTCGGCGTCCTTCAACGCTCTGGCCAGCAGCGCCTCTGCTGCCGGAAAACTGACTTACCTTACGGCATTTTTGACGTGACCGCCGTGTTCCTCGTCAAAAACTGACCCAATTTGACCCTTCCATCGCTCGATTTGGTTAATTTTACTAGGAGTTATCTTTCTCCACGTAAACTTACACACTCTGGCCAGCAGCACCTGAACTGCAGGAAAACTGGCTTACTGTACGACGTTTTTGGCATTACCTCCGTTTTCCTCGTCAAATTCTACCCCGATTTGGCTTCTCCATCGCTTGATTTGGTTGATTTTTCGGGGAGTTACCTTTACGCCTCGAAACCCTATCGACGCGCCTTCCAGATTTTGCAGCCGCGGGGATCATGACCGCTCGCTGCACCAGCGTACGCGTATGGCCGCAGTTCGGTCTGACCTGGACTCGCTTCGACGAGAACATCTTCCCTTTGACTGTGGTCTGGTGGTGCCTGGTGGTGCTTACACACCAAGCACCAAACTCGAGTCCATCGCGTTCGCCATCAACAACGAGTGCTTTGACTCCTTCGACTTCGTCCCTCCACTCCCTTCGCCCTCGCCTTGCACCCCACCTGTTCACCATCTAGTGGTGTGTGGTGATGTTGCCACGCCCACTTCGCCCCTCACCATCGTTCCTTTCGAGCCATTCCCAATGCGCTCAATCGCGCCCCCTTACCGCATTTTTCACCTTCCACCTCCCCACCCCCTTCTCATCGACGCATTCGCTCTGGTGGTGCCAGGCTACTTTTGGCTTTGGCACCGCACAGGAGTTGGTTGATTCGTCGTCTGGATGCCCCTCGACATCTTCGAGAACACCGCCGCCACCACTTAGTGCAAACACGGTCACATCGCAACCAACATGTTGAGTGAACCTCCTAGACTTAGCCACAATTCACTTGCAGAGTAGTGCCACACCTTGCTAGCTGTTAGCTGGAAAATGGTCCTCTGGACTCTGACATTCAGTGACATTGGGTTTAGGTTTTAGGGTTTGCTTGCTCTGGGATGGCCACTCACACCTTCGGGGTGAGGTGGTGTCACGGGGAAGCCGATTTCCCCCCCACTGTATGGGGGCCTGCTTCTCCTTGCTTCACCCCTCACTGTGTGTGGCATGTGTCACCCGTGACCGTGTCCCCGTCACGTTAGCCTTCCTATTTAGACAGCCCGTGTTTATGTCTAAGTAGTTTTATGCTATTCCGTTCCGAGCACCCGGCACTGTGTTTTCTGTGACTTTATCGTGCATATATATATATTATATATATACGAATTGATATGAATTTATTCGAATTTATTCGACTTGATCCGATTTTATTCGAATTTATTCCAATTTATTCGAATTTATTCCAATTTATTCCAACTTATTCGAATTTATTCGAATTTATTCCAATTAATTCGAATTTATTCCAATTTATTCCAATTAATTTTAATTTATTTGAATTTATTCCAATTAATTCCAATTTATTCCAATTTATTCCAATTAATCCGAATTTATTCCAATTAATCCGAATTTATTCGAATGTATTGCAACGTTATCCCGAATTTATTTCAATTAATCCGAATGTATTCGAATTTATTGCAATTATTCAATTTATTCGAATTTATTGGAATAAGTCCGAATTTATTCGAATTTAGTCCAATTAATCCGAATGTATTCGAACTTATTCCAATTAATCCGAATTTATTCCAATTTATTCCAATTTATTCCAGTAGTATGATGTAGCGTTTACGGACAGAATTTTCCCCCACCACAAAAACCCTAGGCGAAGCCTAGGATTGGGGTAAAATCCTATTTCCAAACCCTACAACATTCTATTATCCTCCAAACCCTAGGACGACGTGTCAATTCCGGTAAGCTTCCGGTGAAATATCCGGTTGTCCGGCGAAATGAATATAAATATTATAAATTTAATAAAATAAAAGAATTTATCATAAATAAAATAAGCATAATAAAAATAATAAAAATAATAAAAAGTAAATACGTTAAAATAAATCTAAAAGTTACGACACTACCGCGTTTTCTTCTTCTACCAAAGTTTTTGTGGAAGGAATAGGAATCAATTCCATAACAAACCTAAATTGTAAACCAACTATTAAAATTGTATTTTCGCCTGATTGAAAATATGCTTCAATATTATTTGGAGCAAGAATACTTGTAACCGAAAAAGAAACAAATTTTAATAATAATAAAACATTTACGCTAGCAAAGGGGACAAAGTCCTGAGAGTGCGGTAACCCTGCAAAGCAGGCTAGTGAAAACACCAGGGGCTATTCTAGCCTCTTCTTCGTGACTCTGGACTTGGGAAGGACGTTAAGGAACCATCTGGCAATCTTTTTCTGTGTAGGCCTCCAGTCAAAGGCTGGTTGAGTATCACTGGGTGCACTGTCTGTAGCTATGAGAACAACATCCGAAAAGTCATCCTTATAATTTGCTAGTTGCTCTATAATTTAATAAGGCCGTAGGAACACTTACATCAATTCTTCTCGAATCACCTGCCGAATTTTCTTCACTATTTGAATATATAGTTCGTGATGAAGTTATATTATTCATTATCTATACTAATAAAAGATTGATTCTTAATATTTGCTCCCGTGTCCCTAATTTTTGGTTTAGAAATTTCGATATTTCCATTTGCTAATTCAGTGTAATATTCGGTTCTATTTAAATAATCATCGACTATTAGTTCAATATGTGCTTTGGGAATATTTTTAAATATTCTTTCAGATTCCACTATTAAAAGATCTTTTTCTATATTCATTTTAAATTAAATGTTCTTTTATATTTATTAATATTTTTTCTAATTAAGTAGAATTACCCCATAATAAATGTTTTGAGAGCGAACTGGGAGTATCACATTTATTCCAATTTTCATTATATTTATGACGTCTAAGATAATTTAATTTTCTTTTTGTATCTTTATTTGTAGTAAAATCTGTATATCTTTTCGCTCCAAAATGTACTATTTTAGAATTGTCAAAAAATGCCATCAATTTTTTACATTTTTCGGTAGACTTTTTTATTTGTACAGTTTTGTATTTACAATTTGCCATTTTATATTATATATCTTATGGATTTATTACACCGACTTTTTTAGGTGTTGAACTATTTCCGTCATACTCGACATATTTAATTCCCTTTTTGAAATTACCTGAATTTATGTTTCTATTTTCATAACTTACTCCGGTTGTAGGCGAAAATAACTTTTTATCTTGCTTTTGTCTACCGGTAATTTTTCTAATTTTTTCCGTAATAGGGTCAAAACTAGGAACTTTGTCTAAATTTTTTCTTCGATTGGATGTAATCCTAGATATTTTCGTAAATAATTCTTTTCTCGCAAACTTTCTTTAACACCCATTGTATCCATAAAATCTGTAAAATTAATAGGTGGCGCTTCGTTTAACAATGCACCTTCTAATACACCTTGAGTCGTTCTAAAATAGTGTTCATTAGTCGAACTTGTGGGTTGATAGTATCCAAAATAACCGCCTATAACTGAACCACCTATAGCATTTGCAAAACCAAATCTAGACCTTGCCGTGGAAACACGTTCGCTTTGTGGATAATTTTCGGTGTTCATTTGCTCAATATCATGTAATTTTGCAAGATCATTTTCAGTACCCGGCTTAGGATTTACATGTATAATTTCGTAATTAGAATTTGAATGTGGTTTAAGTCTTGCCGGTAAGGAAACTAAATCTCCTTCGGTTGAATAAACATATTGTTTTTTTGTTGGAGTATTTACCGGTTTTTGCAATGCTCAACAATAACAATAAATACCACGAAAGAAAAACGATTTTATATTAAATTCTAGTGTAAATTACATTGAAGTTGGTGACGTTGAGTTAAGAATAACGGACATTTCCGGCACACAATTTGATAACAACACTTTACGTTTTGTATTGGCATTGATACGTATACCGTACTTTTAGTAATGAATTTCTTCGGTTTTTTCAGGGGGACACAAAACCTCAAAAAATAAAATCCACTTAACTCCCATGCTGTCATCCGCCATCAAAACGACATTTTAATTCGGCTTAATTTGGCGTGAAATGCCCCCAAATTAAGCCGAAACGGGCCCCCTATGATAAGTTTCATTTCATATTCCAACCAACAACTGTGTAAGCCGACGCATGGTGCATATGAACGCCCGCATCCAACGAATCAAATAACGAATATGTATTGTCGCATCACGACGGGTCAAAACAAACGAGACAGCATGGGAGTTAAAGAGTGTAACTCAGTAGGGTAAACAAAGCAAGATGAATACTAAGAATAACAAACATCGGTTGTATTTGCCGTGAGTCTTTTGAACACAACTCTCTTGATACATTCAACTTTATTTGTCAAGTTTGCAACGAAGGTACAATGTGCAACGAGTGTTCATATAAAATAAAAAATAATTTACAAGGGGTGGTTGAAGAGTGTCCAATATGTCGTTCAGAAAATTGGAAATTTCAATTTACCTCAGAAGTATTGGATTTTTATTTGTGTGATGAAGTTGAATTGAATGGTGGTTCCGAATGTAAAAGCAACCCGGCTTTGAATTTTATGCGGAAAGTATTTCATGGTGAAGAAATATACAATTATATTCATGTAGACATTACAACAAGCTATAAAGATGAAAACAACTTAGAAGTATTACTTAGAAAATTAGATGACTCTATATATATAGAGATTGAATTGTCATTTGAAGAAAAATAAACAATTTAAGAATAATTAACATATATTTATTGTAAACTTAATTAATTCACTTTTCATTTACTTTCAATTTTATCTTTATCTTTTTATTTTGTTTTTATTTTACATTTTTTGTTTATTTTTTGTTGTAGATTTTTTATTTATTTATTATTGTACTCACATTTAATCGCGTAATTTATTCTCTATTTATTACGTAATTATTTATTGTATTTATTATTTATTTATTTTGTTTATATAAATGCTACGCTATAGTCGGTATACTAGTAGTACTTTGCCATTTTCCATGGTTATCACGTATATTTTCCCGGGGGTTTTTGAACAGCGCATGTTGGGGAACCTTTCCCAGTTTGAGTTTTAGCGTAAAATGGCAGGCGGGGCGCGCGGTGACAAAAATTGACAGCATGGGGTCATACCTGTCGCGCACCTGTCTTCAGCAGATTTCCATTTGTGTTGTTGGTGGGGAATGTTGCCAGATTTTTGAAAAAATATCACACTAAAAATCAATGCTACTAATTTTCTAAAAACCGTTGACTGCCCCCGCGGCCTGGGCCGGGGTGGCATGCTTGGGCGGTTCATCGAAAAGTGCAGGGGGGAACTACCGAGGCATGGCATCCGTGATAAATCACGTGCGACACAAGACTAACAAACTTGAAATCATGGAAGATGCTAATTGGTATGAAATTTAGACATCGACATAATGATTATAACTTATTTCGAGTTGGCAAGATTGGCCAAACGCATTATGAAAAGTGGGAATGAACACACGGGCTCTCGTACCCGGTCCTAATATGAACGTGTAAATTATGTTTCAGCGCGTTTTTTATGTCGACGCAAAACGCGTTCGGTGTGATAAACGGGATCCCGAAACGAAGATCGCCCTAACGCGGTCAGTATCTACTCTTCAACATCCGTTTGCAACCAGACGGACGAGCCACAGTCACACGCACCCACATCTCTCCACATACACATAGTGCATATATCTTAAGACCGCCTGCCATTGATATAGTAGATTAGAAGTGTAAGGGAAAACGCGACTGGTTCGATTCCGATTTCGTCTGTTGGTAATTCATCAATTTTACATGTTGCAAACTCTGAATCGATCAGGATGACATCTTATTTCAGATTGTATGAAATTTTAGCAGATGTTAGAAAACTCCATTTGCTTGATATATTTTTTATTTCGATGTGCGTCCCTGTCATCGGAATGCAGCCGATGAGTCGACCAATTCTTTGATTGAAAAAATCACAGAGTGAAAGGAATAAGCATAAACTGACTGGTAAGATTCCAATTGAGAAGATTTTCACGATGTAGAAATCGGTCTGCAAGTGAACAGAGGTGTTTAATCCGTATAGGCTTACTGATGTAGAAATGAATTTGCATGTTAACACAATTGATTAGCAGGCAAAAAATCAATGCATAGTGTCTCGCGTTTTGCTACCATCCATACTCAAGCATACAGCTAGGCATCCTTGGTATACACAAAACTCATCATGGATACTGCTTCTTATATCTAGTTTTATCCATCATCCCTCTTCGTCGAGATTTCCTATGTTGTCAGCTTGGCAAGGGTACCCGGCACAGTAAACTTGTGTCTATGTTTCTGGAAAACCACGCCGCACAATATATCACACCCATTTTGTAGCTTGCACCTGGTAATGTTCTCAGTCGTTTTGGGAGAGGAGCACACTCCCTGAACCTGACTGTGAATATCACGCTTGGACCCTGTTTGGTCGAGCAGGGTTCATCCAGGTCTAGTATGGTCCAGCCAGGTCTGCAGCTGGGGCTAGACGGGTCGAGTAGGATCCATCAGGGTCCACCAGCATCACCAGGGCCCAGTCGCATCCAGCAATACTAGCAGTTTCCAGCAGGGTCTCGCACGATCCGAGAGGTAAAAGCCAGGCGCGATATGCCCCTTCGAATTCAGGGGAAGAGGTCTCCCCAAAATAGACTGGGATATCAGGCGAGGCGTGACATTCCCAAAATGGGTGCGATATACTGCACAGCATTATTCTTTGGATGATGTTTACATCGTCAACCTGAACGATTGTGAGAGCTTGTTTGTAAGCACCTAAGCAGATTATTGTGTTATTGTATCACTTGTGAAGGTGCACTGGGTAGCTGCAAAGCAAGCCTTGAAATCTGCTCAAAGGAACTGATGCTCCGATCCTCGATGCTCAGGGAGATCGATGTGCGTGACTCCATTGTGTGTATTAGCGGGCTGACGGAACCCAAACGGAAGGGGGAAGGGAGCGATTGGGTCGTAACGTGCGCCGTGGGGGAGCCCAGGGGGGACTTCGTGAGGTTGTCTGTTCACAGCCCGTCGCCCCAAAATCAGAAGAACGATGTGAGACAGCGCAGCAAGTGAATGGTGTAGGAGCCTTACGGCAGGCGGCGGGAGGTACCAAAAGGGCCGAGGAGGAGAGGGGCAGTGAACAACGCAAATATGGCAGTGGCCACGTTCCAGCAATTAGCGGTGAGTGCTTTACAGGCACTGGAGGCGGCGGTGAGTGCGACGCTGGCACTGGCCACTGCGTAGGAGGCAGCAGTGAGCGTGAGAGTGGGTGCGACGACGTTGTAGAAAGTAGCAGTCAGTGCGAGATGGACTGTGTTCAACGGGCACCGTCTCGCGGAATGAATTCCAGCGATATGCACCTGGCTGCGGGTGAGAACAGGGAGGCAAAGAGGGGGAAGCACCCAGGGACGAAATTTCCACCCTCGAATCGCCCCGAGAAGACCGGGTGGTGAGGGCCTGCAACGCGAAACACAGGGTCTTCCCTTCTTGATGTAAGACAAATTGCAGTTGTTTTGGATTAAAAGTGCAGTGTTAAACATCAGGGAGAAATGAGGAGCTCTTACCAATTTGAGATTCCGAGTAACTTCCCCTGAACCTGTGAGCGCACATGTGAAGTGAGTCGCGCCAGTTCCACAGAAAGCAGCGGTCTCTAGGCGGGGCGCGTCGCACTTGCAACGTGTCGCGTCAGGGATTTGACTCACGCCACACCCTGAGAACGCACTGGCGAGCATTAAGGCAGAGCACATCGAAGATTACAAAACGCGATAAACATGGAAAATCCTAGCTTTATCGCTCCTCGCGCCTATCGAAGAGAAGCATAACCTCAGATGCATGAGTCAACTATTCGCGATAGTGGGCGAGGTACCCGCGTTGGTCTTCAGGAAGATGAGTAATTGAGTCCACTGCGCTGTCTGGCGCAGAAGTCATCCCTTCACTGCTGTTCAGGAAAAGCAAACAGTCAGCTTTATTCGGACCTTGACGGAAGCCCTCTCGTCTTGGTGGTTCGATTTTGTGCCAGCTTTTCGCCGTAAAGAAAGCACACCTTATAGTGCGCGATTCTGCGTTTGTTGGGCTGTGGGACAGAAGAGACGTGTGAATCAAGTTTATGAGTTGAGGAAGCTGCTGATATCCTGTCGCTAGATCCTCCGCTCCAGTCGTGAAGTCCGGTACACTGCGAAACGTGGCAGTGTGTCAGGCGATAGTCGTCTCCCTGACCAACGAAGGGGCTCTGAAGTCACACAGCTTCCAACCTGATCTTCACAAACTTGACCGCAGCTGGGGATTTATTTTGGTCCTTATCTTCCAACACAGACACGCAGAGCTCACTGTTTACTGATACCGCCTTTACGAGTAGTTGCACTTTCTTCACGGGATGATAGTACTCAAGCGCGTAATCAGTGTCCGCCGCGTTCCAGCCGTCGATAGGCACTTCACTCGAACGAATCCCTGCGAGAGGTATCAAGGTGTCAAGGGCAGTAAACTGCTTCTGCCAGGATAAAGCAAAAAATACCTGAGTCTTCGTTAACACCTTCGCCCACGCCGACCAGATAATATCCTTCCGAGAGAACTATCGCGTGCACTGCAAAAGCTATCCGATCATGACCGCCTCGGAACGTAGGATGCGCTGCGCGAACGAGAGCAAGAAAGATCGTGGTGGATACCATAACTTAGCACCTCCAAGATATTCAGTGTTGAAAGTATTGGAATCTCTCAAACTGTATCAAAGTGTCGCTACGTACGTCAAGGACACCCCAAGCTTCACTCCTCTAAATTATATTCAAGGCGTCAGCAGATTACGTATTGAATTTCCAACAAAAGATTAAGATAATCTTTATGCATCATCATAACCTCTGCTCCTTATGATTTGGAACCTGGCCAAATTACCTTACTACCTCTGACCTTTATCGTCTTGGCACGAAGTGAATTACCTTACCTTACTACCTCTGACCTTTATCGTCTTGGCATCAAGTGAATTACCTTACTACCTCTGACCTTTATCGTCTTGGCATCAAGTGAATTACCTTACTTACTTAGGCCTGTGCTACACCGGATTTTGGTACACTGTCGAGAAGCAAATAAGATTCGTTTCGCCGGGTCATACTACTCTGGAACCCGAGTCTACGGACCGAAATAGCGCGATTATTACTTAGGGTTTGTAACGCAGATTAAGTTGATGGGCATCCGTAGACTTAGACGAGCTTCACAATCATCATGTAACGCAGCCCTCGAATCGAATCGCGGGTAGCCGCGCGAAGCGCGGCTCGTCTAAACTCTGGGGACGAGAGTACGGGTCATACAGTCTCCATATGACCCGGCGATCATTTTCAGACGAGTTATTAAATCTATAAATCACAGTCCGCGCGATCAGATTAAAATCGACATTCGCCTGATCGAACGTGCGAAACGACTTAAAAAGGAATATTTCGGGCAAACGCGCGTCGGTCCGACGTGGACAACATCATAAAAACGTGCTCGTGTGTACAGATCGCGTCCGCGTCGTTTGAAAAATATAAATGCAGATTTTCCACGTCGAAAACTAGACGACCCGATCTTGTGATTGGAATATCGGCAGCATATTCCAGCGATACACGATCTTCGCACCCCAGCTAGCCGGTGGTCTCTCTGAACCGTTCCCCTTTTTTTGATCGGATGATCCAGGATTTGTCCCAGGCGCCATTTGGGTGACATTTGGTGCAAATGTTGGTTGGTTGGTTGCTGCAGTCAGCAAATGACTAAACACATTTGGTGACATGGTAAGGACGAGTTACCTTAAGAAGAGAGTTGTGCAAGCTCTCGGGGTTGAGTTTAGAATTGTTATACATCGCAGCTACCTCTGTGGCTGCTAAGTAACTTGACCGAAAGTATAATTGAAAAGATCCGTATCCGATCATACGTGTAATTCTTGTAGAAGAATGATAACGCGGCATGTCCGGATATAGGATAGCCTACAGGGAGGAGAGTAGTCTCCCCCGAACAGGAATTGTATATTATGCTGTGTATGAAATTTTCATGAAAGCATACTGGTACAATACTACCGTACGTCACGCAGTAGAGTAGAGTACTGATGAAATTATAACTTTTAAGACTTGTTACACGGTTGGAATAACTATTTGATGATGGTATGATGTTGCCCTAAGTGTCATTACTGAATTCGAATATCATTTGGTTTTGATGGAATCAGGAAGCACCATACGTAACAGGATATCTACGAAAGCTGTCACTGCGATCTGGTCGCTACCAAGCTAAGATACAAATGATTCGCGGTAACTCCTGGCAGGCGTATGGAATGTAACAAACGCCGGCTTCTCATGGTGCCGCGCCGGGTTTGTTCAGCTGGTGACACGCTTGACAGAGGTGACAGCATGACAGGCTTTGCTAAGATGACCGTCTGAGAGATGCAGACCTGCCCGAGAAGATATGGTCACTATCAGATGACCAGGGAATGATAAGATGAAGATGGCAGTGACTCCTTTGCCACTGACGTGTCAGTCAGAATGTGGTAAACGGTAACATTGTTAGAGCTGGCATGGAATAATGACTTTCCATTGGCCAGATGAAGATTTGAGGGCTAGAACCCGTTACAGTTTTGGGAAATGTGACAGAGCATTGAGATATAAGGAAGCTATGACCGTAGGTCAGGCTAGTGGACTCATTATTGTTTTGCTTCGCAAGTACTAGGTGGCTGTTCGCGTGCCAGTACTAGAGTGCTAAGACAGTTCTGCTCACAGCTTTTGTACGCAATAATTCGTATTTTGTGGTTATTATATCAATTTTGATGGATATGTTTTACTGTTGTTTTCATACTTTTTCAAAACAATAATGTCCTGCGCGGAGCGGCTTTTTATTTCAGTGTTAATCCAGAAGTAAAGACCCTTTGGCGAGAAGTCAGCAGCAGTTTGTAAGAGCGGATTCGGAAGTCAGGCGACTCCAGGGGCACCCACGGTGCACTGGCGGACCCTTCTTCTTCCCTGAACTTGGTGGTACTTGCACTGAAAGAGGCTACCAGCGACGGCGGCAACGGATCAGCTCTGAATTCACTAGTTGATGAGCGGCCTTCTTCTATCCGGTGATATGCTCAGCACCTTGTTCTGCAGTGAATCCAGGGGCACCCCTGGTGCACTGGCCTAACTGCTAACAGGTGTTCTTCAGTTTAGAGCTAATCAGCACGGCATGAGCTTGGGCGGCGGCGGCGACAGAGTGGATCAGCAGTGAATGTGCACCTTGATGAGCTACTTCTCAGTGGTTTCTCCAGCTGGCCACCTTGTTTGAAGTGAATCCAGGGGCACCCCTGGTGCACTGGCCTAACTGAAAGGCAAGTGTGCGTGACCTGGAAGCTAATTAGCGGCGGCATCTGCCTGGACTTACTAGCTAAGAGTGGATCAGCAGTGAATGTGCACCTTGATGAGCTACTTCTCAGTGGTTTCTCCAGCTGGCCACCTTGTCTGAAGTGAATCCAGGGACACCCCTGGTGTACTGGCCTAACTGAAAGGCAAGTGTGCTTGACCTGGAAGCTAATTAGCGGCGGCATCTGCCTGGACTTACTAGTTAGAAGCGGATCAGCAGTGAGTTGCTGCTCTATGTCTGGAACTTCACCTTACGGTTTCTTGGGCAGCTCCACCCTGTCTGACGGTTAATCCAGGGACACCCCTGGTGTACTGGCCTAAGCCTGAAGTAGGAAAGAGCTTGCCAGAGGACTAGCAGCGACATTAGCTCTGAAGGCGACAAGTGAGTGGTCTTTTTAAGCAATATTCACTGGTGTGATACAGTTATCTGGTGGATTCAGAGTTAATTACTTGCCCAGCCTGGAGTGCTGCTTACCACTGGAGGGACTTTCTAGTTCTTTATCATAATGTGTGGGAGAATTCTTTTATCTTTTCTACAGTATTGGTCAGCTGGTGAGGCCCTCATATCACCAGTGACCTTCTGAATTAGCAGTGGTGTTGCGAATCCAGGGGTGCTCAGCACACTGGCTTAGCTCCCAACTCTGTGTGGCGACCTTGTTCTTGCTTACTGGACCGGGGAGTGAACTTCCATGCCAACTCCGGTACCCTTGATTAGCAGTGGTGTTGTGAATCCAGGGGTGCTCAGCACACTGGCCTAGCTCACACCGCTGCGTATTTGTGCTATTCCGGGTGCCGTGGTGGAAGAGGAGTTGTCCTCATATTCTATGTGCTCTTGATGAACTTTGGCTCAGCTAATCCAGGGGTGCTCAGCACACTGGCCCAGCTTTAAGCCCTCCTTGCACGAATATTCTGCATCTGCTGTGAATTCAGAGCGTTGAGACACAGTGCTGGACCTTTAAGCTTTCGCTGGCTGCACGCGTTTCGTTCTTCCGCTTGTTCAGTACGGTGCTAATCCAGGGGCACTCAGTGCACTGGCCCAAGCCAGTCTGAATTAAGCTTCCGTCCTACATCTGCTGCTGATTCGGAGTGCTTACACGTGGTGCTGGACCTCTGGGCTTGCGCTGGCTGCACGCACCGCGTATTTTTGTCTGGTCAGCGCGAGGTGAATCCAGGGGCACTCAGTGCACTGGCCTAAACCTATAGGCCTCCAGTCTGCTGGTGAACGAGCTTTGCGCTGAGGGAGGGGACTCTTCCTTGGTCCCACTTGCTGAGCACTAACGCAGTACTTTACCACGGAGGGTGAGGCGGAGCCAAGCGCTGCCTCTGCCCAGTCCAGAGATCGTGAGGCACGACGACTGGCGCGAGAGAGGGTCAGTCAGGATCTTGACACGGGATATATGAGCACAGAGGGGTCGGGTCCAGAATCCATCCCCTCCACACCGGTATCACCAGCAGCAACAGCGCTCGCAGCAGCAGCAGCAGCCTCAGAGCCTGTAGCCAATCAGTTCCTCTTTGCGTTTGACGACGTAGACGAGATGGATCATTATCACAAGGATAGCCACACGCTTGACAAGGATGATGTCAAGCTCCACTACACTGGTGGCAAGAACGAGGATAGGGCGCTCTTTATCAGGCGTTTCGTTGACATGGTAGCGAAAGTACAGCGGGCTTACGAGGCTAGGAAGCGCAGGCACATGAGGACAGCGGCTTTTCACGCGCTCAGTCGGCAGGCGAAGAAGGCTTTCGTTGACTCCAAGCCAGACTACAGATCGTTGTGGGATAGCCTGCCCTCGTTCCTAGCAAGGGACGATCATTCAACCTCATTCGCCTATGACTGGTGGTGCGCTGCATATCTGAAGAATGGCATCATGGCCTCACACGCGTGTCATGTCTTGAGGGATCTCACCACGAGAGACGCTTTTCAGGGCTCAGTGCGCTGCGCACAACCTCCCTTCCATGAGCTGGCGCCAGGAGCGACATGGGCAGTCTGCAAGGTGTTCGAGGAAGGCGATGCCGATGGCGAAGAGTCTGATGAGTGGGAAAGCGAGGGAACCTCCACTAAGGGTCTCACGGGGACAGATGGCACGGAGGATTCTCACTATTTTTGGGCCTTGAGGGCTTTCATTGCAGAGCTCGAAGCCAAGTTCCTGATGAAGGGCACCAAGGAGAAGGAGGACCTGTTGATAGCCAAGTCGCAGACCACCGAGCAGGACGGCCTCGCTTACGTGAAGAGCTGTCGCCGCAGGGAGGCAGCGCTCAACGTCGGCAAGATGGTGGAGGACCCCATTGTCAGGCAGGACATCGAGGAGTGCATCAAGGGTCTGCGCATCAAAGAGTACCGGGATCGCGTGTCCGAGCAGTTACGAGTCAGTCATCCTGCCCCCAACAAGGTCACATGGGAGGACCTGGAGGTCATTGTGGAGGTGCAGGACAAGCTGAAGAACGATGCGGAGTCTTGGGCTCTCACACTGCAGCAGGAGCTGGTTCGCAGACTCACCTGCGTGTACTCTTGCTACGAGGCCAGGCAGCTGGGGCTTGACCTGGCCGCACTAGTGTCCGCCATGAGGCGCTCTGGTTCTGCCCCCAAGACTGGAGACAGACGCAGGGACCCCAGGAAGAAGGAGCCAACACAGCATGGTGGTGATGACGCCAAGAAGCCTTCGAGGGAGGTGAACAATGCAGAGCGCCAGAAGCCTACCTACGGCAAGGTGCCACCACCTGACGCTTCGAAGGAATTCCAGTGTGATTGGTGCTTCACACGCTTGCCCCACACTCCAGAGCGTTGCTACACGGGGTGCCGTGATGCCCGCGTGCCTCCGAACTTCCACAAGGACAGGCAGAACTCGAGGTGGCCGAATGAGGTCAAGAATGCCCAGATGCGTGCTTACAACATCGCGCACCGCTTCGACAACCACAAGATGGGGATCACCACGAAGGAGTAGCTTAAGCTGCCAGAGGCCAAGCAGAAGCAACCGCAGCAGCAGCAGCAGCAGCAGGTGGCGGCCAGCGCTGAGGTCAAGGAGAAGCTCGCTGCAGAGTTGACAGGCCTACAGACAGGGACACCTCCAAAGGGGGACAAGGGCGCCGATGCACAGGCCCAGTCAGAGGACAGCGATGCTGAGACTGAGTACAACTCCAACTTCAACCAGCAGGCTGAGTATGAGGAGGATGAGAGGGACTGCCCTGCTGATGATGGGCTGGAAGATAGTCATGATGTTGGCATCAGTCACGCACCAGGTCTCCAGGCCAGGGCCGCAGTCGCCCTGGGCAGCACTCAGAAGATGCAGAGCTTCCAAGTCAAGACGCCGGAGGAGTTCGACAAGGCCGCTCAGGTGCCCAGAGCCGTTCCTCCCAACGTCCTCAGCAGGAAATTTCACCTGCTGGCGTCCAACCTTCGCAGTTCCGTGCGCACTTGCTCGCAGATTGCGGCCATCTTGATATCCTAGCACGCCATCGACCTCCCGAAGGACATCGAGAACCTCCTGGCGCTGGAGGAGCTCATGGGCAACGAGCCGAATAATGCGACAGAGCAACCCACCGAGGTCAACGAGCATGAACTTGAGGACGCGCACGCCACAGTGGTGCAGGGGGTAAGAGAGGGAGCAGATAGTGCAGAACACCGCACGATCGAGGAGGTGCCGCTGGACGAGATGCCCAACGGCGTGGTCGACAGTGCCGCCGTCCGGTGTGCAGCCGCTGCCTGTGTGAACGACCTGGGGGTGGTTGACTTCAGCGACCATGGACATGTACGAGCTGGCACCATCAAGACCCGCGCCTACGACGCGCTGAGGGCGAAGATGAAGCAGCACCTGACCGACGAGCAGGTGTTGTTGATGACTCAGGTGCAGCCCATCTGCAAGTTGCAGAATGCCACCCTGTATGAGGGTCTGGCGTTGGTGTCGTCTGGTGGTGAGCTTATGCTGTATCGGGCAATCCTCATGGACACCGGCGCCAACTGCAACATCATCTCCATCGCGGGCGTGAGGCGGCTGGGCCTCACGGTGTACGAGGCCAGCACCGACGCCAAGGTCACCAGGTGTGACAACAGCCCTACGAAGTTCACGCATTACTGCTATGTGGACGTCATACTGGCTGCGGGCACACCGCACATGACGCTTCACCGGTTATACGCCTTCGTGACCTTCAAGCCCGAGAACTCTTGGGATCTGCTGATAGGCACCGGGCCGCTGAAGAACTCCTTGATGATCGACATCAAGCTTGGAAGTGGCGTGGCCGTGTCACATGCGCCAACGATTTTGGGCATGGATGCTCAAGTGGTGCTTCCGTTGGTTGACATGACGCCACCCAGGCGTCCCCACCTGCCCAGGCGGGTGGACCCAGTGGTGTATCTGAAGTCGGAAATCTTTGGGCAGGGAATGGAGTGTGAGTGGCTAAAGCACCCACCTCTGAGCACAAGGGAGGAGAGATTTGCTGCTTCTGGGATTCAGCCTGAGCACATCCATGACAATGACGAGTCACCATTGGGGTCACCAGCGCCTTCGCCAAGACCTCCTGCTGAGCCCCCACGACCCCGAGTCATCACGCGAGCGGAGCTCGAGGAAAGGTGTCGCCATCGGACGTGTCCCCTTGAAGGTGGCCGAAGGAGTGATCTGGCGTCTTTGGCGCCCGCCGTGCAGGCAGCATCGGAGCGCATGCTCGAACAATTTTACGAAGAGCCGAACCCCTGGAAGGGTGGACACGCGAGGTGGGTCACTGAGGACCAGGTTGCTGGGGATCGTCCGTCTCTGGATGTCCCTCTCGACTACAACTGGGCGGATCAGAGACTGTACCTGGACCGGCACCATGTCCGCCAGGACCCAGCCCAGGACATGCCGGCCAGACCTTCCCAAGATCATGTCTGCGTGGAATTCGTCCGCTGTCTCGAGCAGAAGTGGGTGACGGTGGACCAACTGATGCCCCCTAAATGGCTGCACGTGGACCAGAAGCTGGATCACGACGAGGAAAAGGACCGCTGGGTGCTCGATGGCAGCTATATGACGCACGTGCCGTCCTCTGCCAGCAAGCAGGATGTCGTCAAGCCTAGGGAGAGAGGCAGATCGCGCGACGACCTCAACCCGATTCAGAGACTGCAGGACACGCTCCAGGCGTTGTTCAAGTACCCCAGTGGTGAGGTCACTGGCACCCTTATGTGGGACCTGAAGGAGCGCGTCCTCCGTGTCCAACCGAGCACAGCCACGCAGTACCTCGAATTGATGCGCTGCACGTTGGATCATGCGCTCGTGTACAATAGTGAGGAGTTGCTGGACGAGCTCCAACTCCCTCACTGGTATGAGAGCACTGGTGTCTGGACATGCCAGCTGCTCAGGTACCTCTGCACACAGGCCGGCTCGCATAATAGCCAGCTCGTACACGATGGGCAGCTCATACAATAAACGCACAATGGCCGGCTTGCATAATAGCCAACTCGTACACAATCGGCAGCTCGGGCAATCTCCGCAAAATGGCCTGCTTGCACAAAGGCCGACTCGCATAATAGCCAGCTCCTACACAATGGTCAGCTCAAACAATCACCGCACAATGGCCGGCATGCACACAGGCCGGTTCGCATAATCGCCAGCTCGTACACAATGGGCAGCTCATACAATCACCGCACAAAGGCCGGCTCGCATAATAGCAGCTGTACACAATGGGCATCTCACGATCACCACACAATGGCCTGCATGCACACAAGCCGGTCACATAATAATAGCCAGCTCGTACACAATGGGCAGCTCGCGCAATCTCCGTAAAATGGCCTGCTTGCACACAAAGGCCGACTCGCATAATAGCCAGCTCGTACACAATGGTCAGCTCAAACAATCACCGTACGATGGCCTGCTTGCACGCAGGCCGGCTCGCATAATAGCAAGCTCGTCGTACACAATGGGCAGCTCATACAATCACCGCTGGCACAATGGCCGGCTTGCATAATGACCCGCTCGTACACGATGGGCATCTAACAAAAACCCCACACCATGAACGGCTTGCACACAGGCCGGCTTGCATAATAGCCAGCTCGTACCAAATGGCCAGCTCGCACAATCACCGCAAAATGCCCGGCTTGCAAAAAGGCCGATCCGCATAAAAGCAAACTCGTACACAAAAGTCAGCTCGCACAATCACCGCAAAATGCCCGGCTTGCACATAGGCCGTCTCGCATAATAGCAAGCTCGTACACAATGGGCAGCTCATACAATCACCGCACAAAGGCCGGCTTGCATAATAGCCAGCTCGTACACAATGAGCAACTCGCAAAAACCCCACAAAATGGCCGGCTTGCAAACAGGCCGGCTACACAGGCCGGCTTGCATAATAGCCCGCTCGTACACAATGGTCAGCTCACACGATCATTGCAAAAAGGCCGGCATGCACACAGGCCGGCTCATATAATAGCCAGCTCTTACACAATGGTCAGCTCAAACAATCATCGCACAAAGGCCGGGGGCTCGCATAATAGTGCCAGGGCACTCACACGATCACGCACAATGGCTGCTTGCACACAAGCCGGCGCATAATAGCTCCTACACAATGGGCAGCTCATACAACACACTACATGCATAATAGCCAGCTGTACACAATGGGCATCTCACACGATCACCACACAATGGCCTGCATGCACACAAGCCGGTCACATAATAGCCAGCTCGTACACAATGGGCAGTTCGCGCAATCTCCGTAAAATGGCATGCTTGCACACAGGCCGGCTCGCATAATAGCCAACTCGTACACAATGGTCAGCTCAAACAATCACCGTACAATGGCCTGCTTGCACGCAGGCCGGCTCGCATAATAGCAAGCTCATACACAACGGTCAGCTCACACGATCACTGCAAAAAGGCCGGCTTGCACACAGGCCGGCTTGCATAATAGCCCGCTCCTACACAATGGTCAACTTACACAATCACCGCACAATGGCCGGCATGCATAATAGCCAGCTCATTAATGGGCAGCTCATACAAGCAACGCACAATGGCCGGCTTGCATAATGACCCGCTCCTACACGATGGGCATCTAACAAAAACCCCACACAATGAACGGCTTGCACACAGGCCGGCTTGCATAATAGCCAGCTCGTACACAATGGCCAGCTCGCATAATCGCCGCAAAATGCCCGGCTTGCACAAAGGCCGATCCGCATAAAAGCAAGCTCGTACACAAAAGTCAGCTCGCACAATCACCGCAAAATGGCCGCCTTGCACATAGGACGGCTCGCATAATAGCAAGCTCGTACACAATGGGCAGCTCATACAATCACGCACAATGGCCGGCTTGCATAATAGCCAGCTCGTACACAATAAGCATCTCACACGATCACCGCACAATGGCTCGCTTGCACGCAAACCGCCATAATAGCCAGCTCGTACACAATGGGCAGCTCGCGCAATCTCCACAAAATAGCCTGCTTGCACAAAGGCCGACTCGCATAATAGCCAGCTCGTACACAATGGTCAGCTCAAACAATCACCGCACAATGGCCGGCTTGCACACAGGCTCTCAAAATAGCAAGCACGTACACAACATTCAGCTCACACGATCGCTGCAAAAAGGCCGGCTTGCACACAGGCCGGCTCGCATAATAGCCAGCTCGTGCAAAATGGCCAGCTCGCACAATCACCGCAAAATGCCCGGCTTGCACAAAGGCCGATCCGCATAAAAGCAAACTCGTACACAAAAGTCAGCTCGCACAATCACCGCAAATGGCCGGCTTGCACACGCCGGCTCGCATAATAGCCACTACACAATGGGCAGCTCATACAATCACCGCACAATGGCCGGCTTGCATAATAGCCAACTCGTACACAATGAGCAACTCGCAAAAACCCCACACAATGGCCGGCTTGCAAACAGGCCGGCTTGCATAATGACCCGCTCGTACACAATAAGCATCTCACACGATCACCGCACAATGGCCTGCTTGCACACAAGCCGGTCGCGTAATAGCCAGCTCGTACACAATGGGCAGCTCGCGCAATCTCCACAAAATAGCCTGCTTGCACAAAGGCCGACTCGCATAATAGCCAGCTCCTACACAATGGTCAGCTCAAACAATCACCGCACAATGGCTTGCTTTGAGAGAGTGTCGATTGATACCCCTGAGATCTACGCAGAAGCGCGTCTGGGTCCACAAACCAGTCTCGTGATCCTTCTTGCCAGCCACCACGACGTTACTCGCATGTTTGCAGTGCTTGACTGCAGGCTCGATGAAACCATAGTCCAGCAACTCCTTGCAGTGGATGTCAATGATCTCCTGCTCGCCTGGGCTGCACTTCCTCGGCTTTTGGTAAACGGCCTTGGACTCGTCCTTGAACGGGATTGAGAACGGGTCGTGCACTGCCTTGCCCTTGTACCCTGTCAAGTCGTGAGGGGTGTTGGCGAAGGTGCCCTTGCATCTGCGAAGGACAGCACGCATCTCTTCCCAATGTTCCTCCTTGAAGTCAGGATGGCCTCCAAACGTGGCATTGAGCTCGGTGTCGAGCCAAGCAGCCTCGTCCTTGGTCACAGTCGTCTTGCCCAAAGGCTGGAGTTCGTCCAACAAGGTGTAAGGCAAGACTTCATCCTGCTCTGCGACGTTGGCCTCCCAGCCCGGCTCCCACTGCCGCGACGACTGCTGGGACTCCCATGAAGTGCAAGGCGCTGCACCCCAAGCGACCCGTGTGGATGGCACAACACCATGTACGGGCATGTCCACTGCCAGCTTGCTGGCGACCCACAAGATTCCGCACAAGAGCAGAAAAAAACGCAAAATTTTGTTGAACCGCACTGCGGCCACCGGCGAGTTCGAAGCGAACAAGCACGCCATCATTCTCCACCCCCCGTGCGTTAAGCGAGAACCTCCGCCAGCGGCAGCAAAGACCACGAACGCGAAGACAAGAGTCAAGTAGGCGGTCTGCGCGACGCGGTGCAACACAAGGTTGCGCCGAAGCTGCGCCCAGCGCGCGGCGAACCAAGGCTTGTTAAGCCTGACGGGCAACGCGGACAGGGACACGCGCCCCAGCAAGAGGACTTGGGAGCAGCGCAAGGACGGGACAATCCACCCCTGCGAAGATCGGCTGACATGCGCGTCCACGGCGAGGTCAGCGGCGTGAGAAACTTGATGCGCAACGTTGTCACCATGGAGACAAGCGCAGATCCAAAGCTAGGCGAGGACTACGAAGAACATGGCCTCAACACTGCGTGACCACCACGCCAGGGAAATAATTAGCCCTCTGAGGGGCACCACCATCCAATCACTTGTATTAACGTAGCGTAGGCCGGCGCAAACACCAGTGGCGTGCACGAAGAGGACCCAGCGTACCAAACGACTGCGAGAGCCCAAAACACCCAGATGGCATAGTGCTCACGGCGAGGATAACGTCGAGCAATTGACCATCACGTCTGAAGTGTGCTCCAGCAAAAAGTAACACAGCTCAACCACCAAGTCTTGAAAGGTGTTAGGAATTTGGGCTTGCATATAAGAGCTTGGCACGTGCTTTCAGAATATCAGAATTTCAAAAAAATTGTAGTTCTACGACAGTGTGCTATGCTGGAGTATGCCTGGATTATTACAGACTCATGTGTACGTTGAGAATATGTCGAATATATATGTGCGAGTGTTGAGGTCACTCAGGACTATCAGCATTTGTCCCATCATGTGCACGCGTTTGCGACACTGTGTATGGAATTCCGCGATACTCGTCAGTCTCAGTCGAATACTTCCAACGAGCATTACTGATAGGTAATGAGAATGGCGCCACCGGCTCTTTCGCTCGAGTGGCGTCTTCCAGAAACCAGCCACCACCCCTCTTACGCTCCCAGCGGCGTAGCGCTCCAAAAGCCATGACAATAATATGCTGCCAGCAATATTCGGCTCCATTTCTGTCCCCATCGTACACAGTCAATGGCTCTGGGGTCCCGTTCGGTACCCATTTCCATTGAGCTGCCCCATTGTACAGAAGTACGATCTGCCAATTGTACGGCTGAGATGTACCACTGACCCCTGGCACACCCTGGACGGTTATCCCCATCTACCGTGACTGCTAGACATCCCATTTCCGACATGAGGCTGACCTCGCATGATCGATGGCTCCAGCCTGTACAGGGTAGAATGACCCCCAACTGGGGAGTTATGTGCTGTGGGAATAGCCCCCATTGTGCTTGCACCTTGGAACATTGGCATTCCTAGGACCTTGCCCGAACAGCCGATGTAAATGCTTCATTATGTTATGGAAAAGTTATGTACCGAACGCCGATTCTTATACCGCTCAATTGCGCCACACATACTTAACCATACTTAAACGCATACTTAAATCGCCACATCTCACCATCTAGAAAATTTGGTGTAAATTGATGGCCTTAGCGTTTTCTAGACCTGGATTTATGCACCTGACTATACCAATTGTTTTGGCATAGCGTAGACTAATTTCGTTTCGTGCAGTAGTGTAAGATAAATGCATGACAATTATATATGCATAGTTATGGAGCTTATTACACTACTGATAAACCTATGGGATGCATCTGGCAGGTGTTCTTCTCTTCTTTGCTCATTGTGCCATGTTTGCATATATCATCAAACGTAATATTAATACCACATCATTGTTAATCGTTAGATATGCATAATAGTGCGGAGCTTATTCTAACTCTCGAGTTCAGTAGCTAAGACTGCAGACGACCAATGGATACTATCTTCTACTACAGTCCCTTCCGTCAACCCCTCATGAAAAATATACGTAATGTATGTGGATTTGTTACAATGTAGCTTCCTTTATTACTGTCAAGTTGCAGTGGAAGGCAGAGCTCCAGTTTCCCGATAAATGATGTTAAATTTGATAGCAATCCTCAAGAGTTTCATGGCTGGTACAAAAACTTGAATGGCGGTGTCGTTGACTGCATCAAAAAATCCACCCGCTGCATTGAACGCCTTTTGATGAGCGGGTCGTTTATATTGCACATCTTCCTCTGACAAAAATCCTGCATATCAAACAAGCATGGTTACAATGAATATTTGCATCTTAATTAGATGCCAAATTCAGCATCGGTAAATAGAAGTATCGCACAATCAGCATGTCGTTTCTTTATTCATCCAACTGAAGCATGAATGATGGTGAGAATATAGCAAATTTAAACATTGTAGGTGCGATGTGGTAAGCCAGAGTTGTTGTTTAATTATAGATCACATCATTCCTATGCTTGTTTGAACCAAACAAGTCTTAATATTGGGATGTTGTTTAATTATAGATCACATAATTCCTATCCTTGTTTGAAACAGACAAGTCTCAATATTTATTTGCGTGTACAGAGCACATATGCTAAATTATGACAACACTGTGCTAGGAGGCAAGCACAAGGGCCAGAGGCGCAAGTAAAAGGGCTAAGAAAACGGCTAAGTACAAAAAGCAACTACAACTATAAAAGTACTCAGTACGGAGTACAGTAGGACCGATCTGAATGATGTTGGTGTGAGGTGCCTAGATCGCTGTACGGAGTACTTAGTACAGTTGAGTTCCGAGTTGAGTTTCATAATGCTTAAGAACTCTATGGCAGCCGGCTTCGGATGAGAATTGAACTGAATAAAGATAACATAAATTGTGTACGAAACCGTAACCGTTGTATATTTGTATTGAAAGCATACATTGAAAGCATACTTGAAGTGAATATCGAAACCGTATTCCGGATAGTTGACCGCCGTAGTATCGAAATCATACCTCGTGCGGTCGTTTAATAGTTAGTAATAGATAGGCCCGAAAGGGTAAAGAAGTGAAGAAGCTGGAGTGTAGCCTCCTACAAACACCTCCATGACCGGTCAACACAATGTTTGAACACCTTCTAATATCATTTATTATGTGGTATTGCAATGGTGACAACCACACTTACAACAAACACCATTGAACAAGGTCCATTATATTCTCTACGTAGAGTCACCGAGTTCATTCTGAGTGCAGAGGGGTGGTCTTGTGCGTGGGCTTGGTGGTGGAGATATGGCTCGCGCAGCTCGGGGGGCAGGGATGAACCGGCTTCAGGCACAATGCGACAGTGCGTTGGCGGTGCAGATGCAGAGGGGCTCGGGTAGCTCAGCGAGGCTTAGGGGGTTCCCATTCTTCACTAGTGAGCTCCGGAGAATCCGGATGAGTGTCCCGAAGTGTGTGCTGAATCCTTTGATCCCCGGCGTGGGTACGTAATGCAGTCTTCTGTGGCTACGGGGTGCCAAAGGAGTCGCAAGGATAAGCATACACACATACCCAATCATGCGTGTGTATGTGTTGTGTAGATATGAAGGTTTGCTTGCTTATCATGCAGAAGTTGAATGAAGATTGACAGCATACCGTAATGATTGCACAGTATATCTAAGTCCCCGCCTCCCAGCTTGTCTCCATACGTGGGCTGCATGTCATGTATTTGTACTTGTGACGGTTTGCTAGCACGGCCCCTGATGGCTGTTTTCCCAGGACCAGTCTGGCATGGTGGCCTGCATCACAGAGTAGGTAATTGAGTGCTCAAAGTGTGCATGAAAATAGTGTGTCGCTGTATGCGCAGCACTGATTGCGCACGGGGAGGGATGGCACATGGGAGCTCGCTCGTATGCATGAAATGACGAGAAAGAAACCATATTTTGCACAGAGCAGTTGTTTTCAACACGGTTGTCGAGATACCTCATACAATTGTAGTATTCACTCTGGCTTACCACCACGCATTGTGCGATTTGTGCCAAGCAACAAAGGCATCCGATTGGTAAATCAGACCGTGATAATCACGACGCGTATCCCGGCGCGACGGGGCATACAAGGTTGCACACGAAGTGATTCACAGCGTGAAACACACACACGTGTAAGTATGAGCGAAGGTCACTGCATACACAGACTATATTAGCATGCACCACGTGATTATCCGTACACGCGCGGTAATGCAATACCTCTGATATTATATCTCTGATATACCGTGCCTTGTGCATCTCATCAATGATCGGGGATAGAGTGCAGCAGAAACATATGCATAAAGTAAAGCCGTCAAAAACAAGACTCGCACCAGCTTGGCCACAATGTGGGGTCGCTGCTGTGCTGCTGCTTATTACATTCCGGGTAGTAGTTCCTGATGCGTTCCACGTCTTCGCGAAATTTAGAATAAGGAGCTCTCTGGGTATGCGACTCAATGATGAGTTTGTCTAATGGAAGTGTCTTCAATCGGCTCGTGCCGAACGCTGAGCAGTCTGTATATACTGCGTTGACCGTCGCAGGCACTCCATTCAAATAGTCCACGAGTGTGGTTTCCTGATGTAACAAGGCATGCATCGCCGGAACCCCTACTGAGCATAAGAGTTGCATAAGAATTGGATAAACATGCCCAGCAATAATGGAGTATAGACGTATTGTGCACTGCATGGACAAACATGATTTCCTGAAGACAAATTACAATTCCCGACCGATCATGGATACCAATTGATTTTCTCACATACTTCAACATGATATTAAAGCACATACTTGATTTGCAAAGTATACTTGAATTGCAAAATGATGCAAGGTGAGATCGCTGGTCACATTTGTAGAATTGATCGGGCCGCTGTCTTGATCTGCATATTGAGTTGACATCCTTTTATTCCCCCTGCGGTAGATGATACCGTCCTGAATTTTCCCAGGGTCCATTTTTGTGGGTGCCCTTGTTTTGCGCGTTGTGTTCCCGTGCGCGACGCGACAGGGTGTACATACAAAATAATACCTTGGAATGTATAAAATGTCACTTTTATTATGCTAAGTTCAAAGGGGAGCTTTGTAGCTGCAATGCAGGCAATTGTAACGCACCTACATGTTCTTATGCACCCCATGCAAAAGTGCATTCAGACAGCAAACAATGCCGGTACGGACACTGCAGGTGCAAGCGAACACATTGAAGGATCGGTGAGGATGACATGGGTTAAACAACACCAGCCCACCACCCCTTGCCCCAGTGTGGATGAGACAAACCAAACATGCAGTCTAAACACAGATGGGCGACATGGTGCCACATACTATATCACTCTAAAAACACCATTGAACATCAACCCTGGCTTACCACAACGCACATACCGCGTGTACCAGCCACAGAGGCATCCGATAGTAGGCTACACCGACCGCAACTTAATACGCGACGTTTCTCCCGGCGCAAACGGGGCATACAATGCTGCATTGGCAATTCACGAAAGTGGATAGATATTTCATAAATGGTAGCGACGAATCCACTGTGCAAGTCAGGTCGATCCTTTCAAATGTCGGGGAAAATGCTCCCGACAGGACTCAAACCTGTGATCCGCCGCTCGCTATTGCGATTGCTCTATTCCAATGAGCTACAGGAGCAACTTGATGCTCTGAAGCGTATATAATGACATCATTGTACAGTCCGCGGGGAATTGAATGGCGCGTTGATGTATACATCATCGACTTCATCATTGATAGTATGCCATCTAAAATCACCACCACATTGCATACAAATGTACTGGCACAAACCCGTATACAATACCGCACAGCACACACACACACAGCACACACACACACATCCATTTTTGCCCAAATGGTCATTGTGAGCCCCCTGGAGATCCGAGCAACAGTTAACAGCAGGTCACTCATGGGGAAATACCATGGTAGTGCTTGGACCCAGGCAATCAAAACACAAGGAAATGGTTTAGGGGACAGTCCGATGCAGTGCTCGTGAACAACAAAGTTGCCGCTACTACTTGCTGCTCCAGGCATCCCAAAGTAGTCAAAGTTCAATGCCCAAAGTACACATCATGGTGGCAATCAGTGAGAGAAGGTGCAGTGTAGGCACGATTCGGACACTAAATGAAATTTAGACTTATGTCCCTGGCTCCGAAGTGCCCATTTGCATAGTTAAAAGCAAGATCGGATGCCTCTGTTGCTTGGTGCATGCCAGTCACTTTGTAGTAAGCCAGAGTGTAATTAAATAGTTAAAAGCAAGAAAAGTCACAGAGTATCCATGATGCGCCTCGTCACCGCAATTTCACGCTGCGTACATTATTGTACGCATACATTAATCTCAGTGCCATACAACTTCGCATCCGTAAATCGTCATTGCAGCCTTGCATGCCCCGCCCGCGCCGGGTAAAGCGTCGCGTATGTGTGCCGGTGGTATCGCCCGGTGTACATGTAAGTCGCGGTCCGTGTAATATCGGATGCCTCTGTTGCTTGGTGCATGCCAGTCGCTTTGTAGTAAGCCAGAGTGTAATTGAACAGAGTATCCATTATGTTATCACCCTATATCTGCCCTACCTTCCAGCAATATTATATCACTCTAAAAACACCACCACATCGAATACAAATGTATTGACATGACACCATATATTAGAGGCATCCAGGATCACCCAGACCATGACAAACATGCCGCTTATCCCGGCGCGACGGGGCCTGCGAGACGTGTGGAATGCGGCACATCATCTTGTGATCAACATATGATGCATGTGCGAGATGTATCACTGCGCCGTAAAGTGCGCACCGTGCAGAAACGCAATCCTCAGCCTACGTCGCACACCGTAGCGGTATAATATATACAGGGTCGTTGTATCGCAACCTTTCTTGCACAGCGACCAACAAGGCTATATAACAATCTGAAAAGGGTATGCAACAACGTTACGATTCGATCCTGAGTGGGGCTTTGGAACCCACTCGCTTGTTTCCACACTACGATAATGAGGTAACGCGCTTGTGTCAAGCCTATTATACGGCTTGACATGCCGTATTATGTCGCCATTCCGTGATTCGTACCTCCTTGGTGCATCGCGCCATAATAATTATAATGGGTACTTTGTATAATATATTTGTATACAAGTTATACCGAACGAACATCGAACGGTACGTAGTCCGATGTGGTATATAATCTCACGGTGTATGCCATATGTATTGGGCCACACACTTAATAGTATGATTGGCAGGCATCGATAGGTCATGGCAACATGTCATATGCAAATAATGATTGCTAACTGTCATTCAGTCAGTCTTCCAGCAAATGCAGACTAGTCTGAGGCCAATGCTCTTCAAGGCACAGTGCCCTCCAAAAATGTGCAACAGATAGAAACAGCTAGCTGATCCCACCATCCATCCCGATGAGAAGTAGCGGCCAGCTGCTTTCACCAGCAACTCCCTCATTTTTCTCCGCTATTTTTGCACAATCATAGTTGTGTGTGCAAGCGAAATAATGTGAGAGAGTGTGTGCCAAGAGTGAGTGTGCGTGCGAGCGAGCAAGGGAGTGGATCAGTGGACAGATGGTGAGTACGTGGGTGAGTGGGTGAGTGTGTGCGGGGATGAGTGGGTGAGAGAGGGAGGGAGGGAGGGAGTGGTGGGTGGGTGACTGGTGAGGGAAGGAGCGGGAGGGTGGGTTAAAAATCAACCCTGTCTTACCACAACGCACTTACCGCGTGTACAGACACAGAGGGATCCGATAGTAGACACGGACCGCGACTTAATACGCAGCGCTTCTCCCGGCACAAACGGGGCATACAAGGCTACACCGGCAATTCACGACAGTGAAAATACACAACATGTTTGTAGTGATTAGATATCGAACGGTGCACACTTTACGACGCAGTGATACATCTCGCACATGCATCATATGTTAATCACACAATGATGTGCCGCATTCCACAAGTCTCGCAGGCCCTGTCGCGCCGGGATAAGCGTCGTGTTTGTCACGGTATGGGTGATCCTGGCTGCCTCTAATATATGGTGTCATGTCAATACATTTGTATTCGATGTGGTGGTATTTTTAGAGTGATATAATATTAGATATTGAACACTTACAACACAGTATATTTATTGTATCACATTTGTACTGAGATAAATGTAAACACACTCGCACTTGCGTAAAGAACGTCGTCGTGTGTCAGCACATGATGATGATGATGACATACATTGAGGCGTATCCTAATATTATGCAAGAGATCCCTACACTGGTGCAATAACAAATATATGATATACGTCACAGTCACCGCAATATATACGTATTATATAACCAGTATTATATACACCAACCTTGTAAAGCTCACTGTTGTTATAATATCCCCATTTTTTTTCCGACGCTGGTGGCAGACACGCTTAATTAGTGCCTTGTCACCCATGCTTCCATGCTCTGTGGAATGCTTCCTGCCTTGCAGACTGTCATGTATGAGGGGAACAGACTCGAGTAGATCGTTCCGAAGGCATTGCCTTACTCATCGACGTAAATGTTTTTATTATTTTTTATTATTATCCCCAATTATCCTGGACAGCACTTTGGACACTGTCGGTTCGCTTACACACAAATAAATAATATCAGGTCGAGAATGCGGCTTTAAATACCGGTAGCGTATTGCATTTCAAACCGTATGCACCTGTCAAAAAAACGTACATATACCTTGCAGACTATTGTTACCGGCTTGCTATTGACATCTGATGATATGACCCAGACGACGTAGCATTGTGTGCGTGCAAGCGTAGTGTAATCATATCATTGATCATTACGATATGTAAGTACAGTATGACAAGACGCGCGCGCGGACACAAACTCGTGTACAGAAGGATAGCCAAATTGAGTGTGCATTGATGAAACAAACAAATGACAAATCATCACCGTCGTTTTTCATGTCACATCATCTAACGTGCACATTGTGTACAGTACGTATCGGATCCAACGTGTATGCCGTTTCCTTAACGAGCATAGTACTATCATCACGCGTAAATCACCCGCATCAAATGATGTGTCAGCGAACGCATAATAGTAGAATTCATTAGATGTATGTCATTGCATCAGGCATTCGTTCATTCAACCATATGCGGGTAATCATTTGTCATGTCCCCAATATCATTAACAAAAAACCATCATATCAAAATGGTAACCAATCGGCATTCGGGTACATTATACCTCATCGCTGTAGGTTTAGGGTACCGTTATGTGGTGGTGTTTTTAGAGTGATATAATATTAGGGTACCGTTATGTAATCATCGCGATATGCCCTTATCTCAGTTTTTAATTGTGTGCCATCACGCACCGGGATTTGACGACTGATCACCTATAAAGTATGGTTTCAATCACAGTATTGCTAAAATATGGATTTACTATAATGTCGCGTTCGCTTTAACACGTTGCTTATGGTCTTGTGGGAGGGTGGGTGAGTGAGTGTATGAGGGAGGGAGGGAATGGGTGTGTGTAGCTTGTTTGTAGGGTAGCATGTCTAGCACTTTAGCTTTGTGCATCATGCATCGATCACTTGCAGGAATGTTGTTGACACTAGAAGTACTGGAGTGCAACGGAATTTCACTAGCTTTACATTTAGAATGGGCGACTTCTTCTGTAGTTACTAAGTTGACAGGGCGCCACATACCATCTTGTCCCTCGTGGTATTACTGAACAAGAGCACAAAATAGTAGCCGCAAATAAACTTGCAAAGTCATTCACTCCTGTTCATTTTGCTTTATCTAGCAGACAGAACTTTGTGGCAATTCAACTAATGGATGGCCCACAATAGAAGTGCTTCTGGCAAAGTCTGTGGTAAAATCTTTTGTGCTAGGAGGCGAGCACAAGAGCCCGAAACGCAAGTAAATGGGCAGAAACGGCTAAGTACAAAAAGTATGGTAGTACAGTAGAGGACCAATCTGATTGTGAGGCTCTAGACTGTGTATGAAGTATAGAGTACAGTAGAGTTCTGAGATGCATAAGAGCTCAAGCGTTGCCAGCTTCGGAGATGAGAACTGAATAAGTAAGAAAAGTAAATAATACGTGCAAGAAACTGTAACAACCGAACCCGCTGCATTGTATTAAAAGTATTCACCCGAGTATAGAAAGCATATTCGGAATAGCAAAATAGCCGTAGTATCGAGACCATATTCGTGCGGTCGTATAAGATCAGGTAAAAAAATAATTAAGGAAATGTGATAAGAGAAGAGCAGGAGAGGTGGAGTCTCCCACATCTTATATAGAGGCTGCGCCCAAATTTTTCATGCATACGCATACTCATTTATTAGCGTGCTGCGCGTGAATACAGCACAAGTGGTGGGATGTGTGTGTGTGTGTGTGTGTGTGTGTGTGTGTGTGATTAGATATATGTGCGTGTTTCTATCTGTGATATCCTCCAGTAAGATATTAGTTGGCAATAACACTCCCGATACTGTTGGAGAAGAATGCATTCCAAAAACAAAACAAAACAAAACAAAACAAAACAAAACAAAACAAAACAAAACAAAACAAAACAAAACAAAACAAAACAAAACAAAACAAAACAAAACAAGA